>PVJS01032551.1:0-22706 GCA_004027185.1 Glis glis | reverse complement strand
CAGATAGTGATTGAGTCTTACAAGTTTGTGTATGTACATCATGTGCTATAGTGTGTTTCCCTCCACCCCCCTCCCAACTCCCTCAGTTAGGTCACCACCTTCTTTGTCCATCTAAAGATTTCTTCTTCTTCCCTTCTAAGTCCCATTCTATCTAGCTCCCACAGATTAGGGGGGACATCCGACTTTTTACTCTTAGTGACTTACTAATATCACTTAGCATAATGTTCTCTAGTTCTCTCCATTTCCCTGCAAATGATGTGATTTTGTTCTTCTTTGTGGCTGTGTAAAGTTCCATTGTGTACATATCCCATAGTTTTGTGATCCATTCATCTGTCGATGGACATGTTGGCTGGTTCCAAAGTTTGGCAATTGTGAATTGTGCAGCTATAAACATAGATACACATGAAGTAGTCTGGTAGTTGGGTTTTAGTTCTTTGGGGTAGATGCCTAGAAGTGGTATTGCTGTTTCATATGGTAGGTTTATTCCCATTCTTCTGAGGATCCTCCACACTGTTTTCCAAAGCAGTTGCATTAATTTGCAATTCCACCAACACTGTATTAGAGTTCCTACTTCTCCACATCCTTGTCAGCATTTGTTGTTGTTTGTGTTTTTAATGATTGCCATTCTAATTGGGTTTAGGTGAAATCTCAGGGTAGTTTTGATTTGCATCTCTCTGATTGCTAATGATGTTGAACATTTTTCATACATTTATTAGCCATTTGTATTTCTTCTTCTATGAAGTGTCTATTTAGTTCACTTGCCCATTTTTTATTGGGTTATTTGTTTTTTTAGTGGTGATTTTTTTTAAGTTCTCTGTATATTCTAGATATGAGTCCTCTATCAGAGGAGTAGCTGGCAAAAAATCTTCTCCCATTCTGTTGGCTCTCTGTTGAGGTTCTTGATTGTTTCCTTTGCTGCACAAAAACTCTTTAGTTTAATGTAACCCCACGTATTAATTCTCATTTATATTTCACTTTTAAATTGATGAATAACTGTGTACACATATGGAGTATAATATGATGGCTTAATCTATCAGATTCAATCAAGCTAATTAACATATCCATCACCTCACTAACTTATCATTAGTCTCCCTCACCTAGGTACAGACAAATAATTCATTTTCCTAGCATAATTCTCAGAGCTCAGGGATATAAATTACACCCTTTAAATTTGATGAACCTTTCTTAAATATTTAAAAATATTGAAGCACAATTTATATATCTATCAACTTTAAATAGACATCAATGATTTTAGACAAAAGTTTAAAGCCACAGATCAACCATTCCAATCAAAATAATATCTATCACTAAAAACTTCACTTTGTAGTAATTTCACCTAATTTCCATTTCAGGCAAATAAATACCTGATTAATGTTCAATGTAGATTAATTTTGCATTTATAGAATTCCACAAAAAAGAAATAATATAGTAGGTATGCAATTCTGTCTGATCTGAATTATTTTTTAGACTTGATAAAGGTTTATCTGCTTGCTGCCTATAAGATATATTGCTTAATTACATTTAATATTAAAATTTCATTTCAATTGATATACTTACTTCATTGATATTTGCTACACCGATTGCTGTATTCATTATATTTGTCTAAAATTTTTGTTATTTTAAATTTTTCAATAAGTTCTGTCATCTTTATTTAAGGATCTTCATTTCATTCATCAAAAAATTTTATATGAGAGCAAAAGCAATGCTTATTGGGAAATCAACAGCATTAAGCATATATGTTAAAATAGAAGAAAGACATAATGTTAACAACCAAATGTTCAACCTGGGGAAGCTAGAGAAAGAAGAGTCATTTAAGCTGAAAACAAGAGGGAGAGAAGAAATAAGAATTAATGAATGAAATAAAAAATAAAAATTCAGTAACAAAAGAACAACAAAACCAAAATAGGTTCTTTATAAAGATAAATATGGATTAAAAAAACAACAAAAAACAATTTAAAATTTTCAAAAATTAAAGAAGGGTCATCGTCAGTAATCTCACAGATATTGAAATTATAACAAAGATGTTGTTAGAAACTCTATGCCTGTGAATTTGAAAACTAGAATTAAATGAACAATTTCTTTGAAAAAAATTACCCAAAAGTACATAATTCTAACAGGCCTACATCTAGTAAAGTAATTGTATGAATAAATTATGACTTTCTAAAATATAGAGCAGTAGGCCAGATGGATTTACTGCTGATTTCTACCAATTTTTAAGGAATAAAATATACCAGTATTTTATGAAATAAGGTACACCAGTATTCTGTGTTCCCTTCTAGAAAACAGAAACATAAGAAAAACTTCCTAACTCATTATATAAGGTGAGCATTACCTTCATATTGAAGGAAGATTTAAAAGATTACAAGAACAAACTACAACCTGATATGTTTAAGAATATAAACATAGGGCCGGGCGTGGTGGCGCACGCTTGTAATCCCAGTACTTTGGGAGGCGGAGACCGGAGGATCTGGGTTCGTGGCCAGCCTCAGCTCTCTCGCTCTCTCTCTTCCTGTCTCTCTCTCTCTCTCTCTCTACTTAGTGAGGCCCGCCGCAACTTCGTGAGACCCGGTTTCAAAATAAAGTATAAAAAATAAGGCCGGGGGTGTAGCGCGGAGGTAGAATGCCCCTGGGTTCAATCCCCGGTACCGTAAAAAAAAAAAAGTATATAAACATAAAAATATGCCACAAAATTTTAGAAAATCAGCATGACTAACTAATGTGTATTCCAGGTATGTAAAACAATGTAATATATCACATTAAAAAGATAAAAAAGGAAAATCAAATGATCATAGCAATTAATGCAGCAAAACAATGTAATACAACACCATCTCATGATAAAAACTCTTTGCCACTAGGAAGACAGGATAATTTCCTTACTTCATAAAGAATTATACAATAATTCTATAGGTAACGTCACAATCAATGGTGAGAAATTCTAAGATTAGGAACGATGCAAGGGTATCCTCTTTTAATAGTCCTGTTTAACATTAAACTGGCATTCTTAGCTAGTGGAATAAATCATGAAAGGACATAAAACACATAATTTTGAAAAAAGAAATAATACTGTCTTTATTAATATATCACAAGGTTGTCTGTGTAGAAAATTCTGGAGAATCAACAAAAATGAATTTACAGGTGGGTATTCCAAGGTTACAGATATGAGGTTAATGGAGAAAAGTTAACTGCTTTCCTGGACACAAATGAATATTTGAATTATGAAAATGAAAAATATACCATTTGAAATAGTATCAAAAGTTATTCAGCTACAAATCTAACAAAAATAAGTGCATAATCTATACATAAAAATTCCAAATCTTGGCTGGGCGTGGTGGCGCATGCTTGTAATCCCAGTACTTTGGGAAGCAGAGACCGGAGGATCCGGGTTCGCGGCCAGCCTCAGCTCTCGCTTTCTCTCTCCCTGTCTCTCTCTCTCTCTCTCTCTCTCTCTTTCTCTCCTTAGTGAGACCCTCTGCAACTTCGTGAGACCTGGTTTCAAAACAAAAGCATAAAAAAATAGGGCCAGGGACGTAGCGCGGAGGTAGAACGCCCCTGCGTTCAATCCCCAGTACCGCAAAAAAAAAAAAAAATCCAAATCTTAGTTTAAAAAAAATTACAGGTGAGATAAATAAAGGGAGAGATATTCC
Source organism: Glis glis (assembly GCA_004027185.1). Lineage (NCBI taxonomy): Eukaryota > Metazoa > Chordata > Mammalia > Rodentia > Gliridae > Glis > Glis glis. Next base: position 19,062 of record PVJS01032551.1, on the reverse strand, counting down.
CTGTTCATAAATTAGACAATTCAATTATCAAGGTGATAATTTTCACAAATTAATCTATTGATTCAATGTAATTACAATCAAAATTCCAGGAAGGTATTTCAATTTTTATACTTTTATTGGTACATTATAGTCTCACATTATAATGTAGTTCATAGTGGTATTGACATACATGCACATTGCACTTGGTGGCCTTTGCCCCAGCTCCCTCCCCACTCCTCCCCCTTCCCCATACAGGATATTGAAATTTGCATTGATATTCTCACATATGTATATAACATCAATGGAAGTGATTCCTTCATTGATTCTCCCTCTCTCCACTCCCCACCTTCCCCTAGATCACTCGCTGGCTCCACTGGAGTTCCTCCTCTATTATCTGAAGTCCCTCTGGTATCCTGATTACTCCCTAGTTTCCACATATGAGAAAAAACATATGACCTTTCACTTTCTGTGACTACCAAATCTCACTTTAATATAATGTTCTCCAGGTCCGCTCATTTTCCTGAAAATGACATTATTTTGTTCTTCTTTATTGCTGATAGAATTCCATTGTGTATATATCCCATAATTTTGTAATCCATTCATCTGTTGATGGACACCTAGGTTGGTTCCATAATTTGACTATTGTGAATTCTGCTACTACAAACATGGATATGTATATATTACTATAATATTCTGATTTTAGTCCCTTTGGAAAGATACCCAGAAGTAGTATAGCTGGATCATATGGTGGATCCATTCCCAGTTTTCTGAGGAATCTCCACACTGATCTCCATAGTGCCTGTACCAATTTACAATCCCACCAACAGTGTAGAAAACTTCCTATTTCCCCACATCCTCACCAGCATTTATTGTCATTTGATGTCCTGATGATTGCCATTCTAAATGGGGTTAGATGGGATCTCAGTGTAGTTTTGATAGTCACAAATGCTATGGTTTATAAGAAGAGAAAAATCTACACTAGTCAATATAGTGCTGAAGAAGAAGAACAAAGTTGGATAGCTCATATTGAACTATTGAAAGTCCTAATAAAAGGTACAATAATCAGGACATAATGTTATTTGCACAAGAAAAGACTTATAGACCAATGGGACAGAGCAATAAGCCCATCTATGCACATATAGTTACCTGATATTTGACAAAGGAGCAAAGGCAAATATAAAGAAGTGTAATCTTTTTAGCAAAAAGCACTAGAACAACTGAATATCTACAAAAATTGATTAAAATCAAATTATTTAGAGATTAAAATAATTTTAAAAAATCTTACAGTCACCTTGAAAGTCAATGTATCAGAATTTTTAAGCTAAACGAAGTCTTAACATTCAATCCTATATTGTACTTTCTGGTAATTATTCAACTGATTGAAAAAAAAGAAGAAAATTTCATAGAAGCCTTATTCATAGTTGCTAAAACTTGAAAGCAAACAAGATGTGTATCATTGTGTGAGTGGATCATCAAGCTATGATATTAGTTATGATAAAAGATATGGTGTACCAAAACATGAGAAAAAATTATAGAAATCTAAATGCATATCATGAAGTGAAAGAAGATAGTCTAAAAGAATATATGCTATATGATTCAAAGTATATGATATTTTGGAAAAGGAAAACTAATAAAAACACCATAGAGAAGCTGGTAATTTTCAAGGATTCTGACAAAAATGGAAGGGTTAAATACAAAAAGTACCAGGAAATTTTTTAGGGCAGCAAATTTATTCTGTATAATACTCCAACAGTGGTGAAATTATGTTAACAAAATTCATGTAACTTTATGGCACAAATGGGTGCTTAACGTATAATTAAAAATAAAAATACATTTAGTTGGTTGGGGGATACCAGAATTCAATAACAATTGTAAATAGAAAATATAGCATACTATAAATGCATGAAGTATCCTTTATGAAAAGAGTGGGGGAAAGAGATGGTAACTTAGATAACTTTCAAAATGAATGGGATGTATAAGAATATAAGAATACAAAAACTTCAATCTAGGTAATAAAGGCCATCCAAATATATTTGAGAGCAAAGTTTAACAATCCTGATGCTCCTGTACATGTGTACTAGAATCAGTCAATTAAGTGAGTGGCAGATGGTGGAAGCCAAGCTTCTTTGTATTGAAGTGGAAGTTTAAAGATAAAAGGGATTCAGGAGTCAACTGAAAGACTACCCAAAAGCCAAAGCTGGAACAAACTGCACAACAAAATAAATAAACTAGTGTGGACTATAACTCAAATATGAGACAAGTAAACAATACCGTATACTGTAATAAATAAATTATTTAATAAATGAAGGTAGAAATGAAGTAAATCTCCCATGAGAAATAATTTCAAATAATTTATATAGATAATTCCATGCTCAAGGAGGGGTAACCTGATTCCCCATTCTTTAAATGTAGACTCTACATAGTAACTTCATTACAAAGAATAAGGAATAGAAATGGCCAAAATAGGATTACAATAAACTGAACAAGCACTATCTCTATTAAGTGATCAATATTAACACTAGTAGCCATAGATCATGTGATAATACATATCTTTAATATGATGTAATAAAAATGGCACTTTACACATGGTCTTTCTTCCCAATATAAGTAATATTTTAATCATAAGAAAAATAGACAAATTAAAATAGGGGGACATTTTACAAATTACTTCACCAGCATAAATAAGAAAAGTGCAAGAGACTGTCACATCTAAGAGAATTAAAATATGACATGACACCAAAATGTGGAGGGGTATCTTGGATGGAAACTTTGAAAAGGAAAAGTAAAATAATTTTTTTAAAAAACTAAGGATATATAAATAAAGTATAGATTTGAGTTAATAATAATGCATAAATGTTAGTTCATTAGTTCATTAATTTCAACAATAACACTATACTAATATAAAGAGAGAAATAAGAAGAGAATAAGAGAAATAAGGCACAGGATATATAGAAACAGCTTGTACTAACTTCACAAGTTTTCAAGACATAAATGATTATGCAAATAAATTACATTTTAAATATAATTTGTTAGCTGTTAAGTATGCATTAAAATAATATAAATTCATGTAACACTGGTTATCTCTGGGTGATAAAATTATAGTTTTTTTGACATTTTTGTGCATATCCACTGAGATAATTGTTTTTAGTATTTGGAAAGTCATTACAGAAAAATAAGAGAGGTAGAACGATGTGGCAGCTGAGTAAGGTCTTTTAGGAATCATATCCTCACAGATACATCAAATTGAACAACTATTCATATACCAAACTAACTCTAAAGTAAGAAAGCCAGATAATGTTTCCAGTGCCTGGTTTTAATGTAATAATAATAAAGGTTACAATGAAAAGCACATGAAAAAAGATTTGCCTGAATCATCACTTCTCTACTCCAAACAGGTTGGAGAGAGATGCCTCCAACTTGGAAGAAGAAATGAGATCAAGCCTTAGACTTGAAACCCACTACCAGGCCTATCATAGTAAAAGCCAGAACCAGCATATCCCCATGACTCCTGCCCCATCCTTATACCTGCAGACTGAGCCACTGCGAGGCAGCTCACTACCTCCTCATCCCTCCCAAAGCTTAGGGAGCAGAAGACATAACCAAACTTGACTTATTAGGTAGCAGGACGTAATAGCTAGTCCAGGAGTTTGCCTTGTATCTCTGTGCCAAGTCCAATGGAGTAAGATCTAGCACCAGGCAGAAATCAAAGGACACTTTTCCCAGGCCAGACCCTGTAGACAGACACTTCAGACCTACCTCGGCATCTGATGAGACAGATTTGAGTTTTAGCCTGCATCATCACCAGCTTTGGCGTAGGAGTAAGACATCCACCATCTCTCAGATTCTGCAGCTCCCTGTGGCTGTGAGACTCAAGTCCATCCGGCTTATTATCAGCCTTGTTGGCAAAGGGACAGTCTCTACCACTGATACCTCAACCATAGGCAGTGCACTTATCACCAGGCCAGGGATCACAGATGGAACTATAGACCTGCCGTGGCATCAGGCAGAGACCTGTGCCCTAGTGAGATGGATTCATGTTTCAACCTGTATCTCCAGCTGGAGTACACCCCAGACTATGCAAGTCTTTGTGACCAAGAAACTCAGGTGTAATCAGGCTTACCATTAGCTTCAGTGACTGAGGTGCTGCCTTCACTAATACTACTCCAATGTCAGTTGGTAGGACATGCAGCAAGACTCAATTTTCTGGGTATAAGATGAGGTAGTGTGCACAGGACTTTGCCTTGCAACTCAGGGCTGGGCTGATGAAACCTAATGTTTGAGGAGATCCTAGCAGCCATCCCTCATCTCCAGGTCAGTGCCTACGGACAGGCTCTGGGATAGCTCTGGTGTCATGGAAACATGTGACTTCAGTATACCAGGATTCTATTCAGGCATGCATCACCTGTGGCTGTTTGTCATGGTCTTGGTCCATCTTAGCATTTGAAAGCATATAGCAGTGAGAACCTTGATACTACCACGTCCTGTTCTGGTCTTGGTGGGTTGTAGATCAGAGTGCATCAGAGTGTTGTGGCACTTGTGTCATAGGACCCTGGTCCTCATCCCTTCATGGCAATGCTTCCCAGAATAAGGCAAAAATCTCACAGTGGCTGACCAAGTCAGTGGCTGTGGATGAGTCATTTGGGTCTACTTGGGCCCCAGAGAGGGGTTTGCAAGGATGTATTACACATTTTAGGTACTCCCCTAAATCATTGTAAAAACCACACCAAATACAGATTGGAGGAACATCTGGGCTTTGATAGCTCTCTAGTTCTAAAATTATGACAACATACCAACAGACTTGAGATTACTCAAACATAGGGTGTTATCTACTGTGAAAATAAAAGTGGCTAAAGGTTTACATAAAATAAACACATTTCTTGAATTTCTGGAAAAAAAACTGACACCAAAGCCAGATTATGAAGACTGGAACAAACACATGATCCTTTAATGAATGGGTGATGTCATATGTCAGCAAGCATCAACACTATTTAGGGAATCATGACTTCACCCAATGGCAAAAAAAAAAAAAAAAAGAATGCCAGAAACTAATCAGATAGTATCCAGTATGGGTGGATTTTGGATGGAGAAATTAAAAAGCTATTTTAAGGAAACCCAATGAGCTTCAAAAAATACGAGAAATGTTACAAATACTTTGACAGAGAAACTTAAAAGAGAGATGGAAGCAAATTTAAAAAGTCAAGCAGAAATCCTTGAAAAGTAAGCTGAAAAATACACTAACTAAAATTAGAATGTGATGGAAAGCATCAACAGCTGGACAAATCAGACAGGAGGGAGCATTAGTAAACAAAAACAGGTCACTTGAAAATACACAGTAGGACAAGAAATCAAAGAATGAAGAGGAATAAAGAAAACTTACAACAACCTTGATACAGAATTAAAAGAACAAATATTTAGGGTACTGGGGATAAAGAAGAACATAAGGGAAATGTTTCAGGATATTGGAATGTTCTAGGTAATTTTGGATAAGAATCTAAAAACATAGGAAACAAAAGTAAAATATATACAAATTATATCAAATTAAAAAGTTTCTGTAAAATAAAGAAAACAATCCACAAAATGAAAACTCAACCTACAGAATGGGACAAAAGATTTACAAACTGTACTGCTGATGATGGGTTAATATCCAGAGTACATAAAAACCTTTTAAAAAAATCCAATAGCAAAAAAAAAAAAAAATAGCTCAACAAGACATGGTGGCATACACCTGTAATCCCAGTTCTTGGAAAACTGAGATAGGAGGATCACAGGTTTGATAACAGCCTCAGCAACTTAGTGAGACTCTCAGCAACCTATGTAGATCCTGTTTCAAAAATATAAAAAAAGCTGGGAGTGCAGCTATGAGACAGAATGTCCCTGAGTTCAATCCCCAGTGCCCCAGCCCCCCAAAAACTCAATTAAAAAACAGGCCATAGATCTAAATAGGCTATTCTCAAATGAAGAAAGACAAATGGCCAACAGGTATATGAAAAAATGTTCTACATCATGAATCATCATCTGGGAAATGCAAACCAAAACCACAGTGAAATATTGCCTCACTCCAGTAGGACTGGCTATTATCATGAAGATAAGATAAAGCCGGGTGTGGTGGCGCATGCTTGTAATTCCAGGACTTGGGAGGCTGAGACCAGAGGATCCAGGTTCGCTGCCAGCCTCAGCTACTTAGTGAGGCCCTCCGCAACTTAGTGAGACCCAGTTTCAAAATAAAGAATAAAAACATAGGGCTGGGGGTGTAGCTCGGAGGTAGAATGCCCCTGGGTTCAATCCCAGTACCGCCAAAAAAACCCCAGATGAGATATTTCTTGGTAAGTTTCCAAAAGAATTAAAGTTATAATATCATAGTGTTTTGGTCAGATATAGAGTGCCCCCTCAAGAGCTTATGTATTAATGTTCAGGGTTGATGTGGCTTGGTTATGGCGGTTGTAATCTCATCAGTAAATAAATCCATTATAATGGATTTATCTGGATGATAACTTGGGCCTTTGAGGTGTGGCTGGAGAAGGTGGGTCTCTGGGGGTTGTGACCTTGGGGATTATGCTTGTGTCTTTGAGCCCCTTCCTTGCTTGTTCTCTCTCTCTCCTTTGCTTCTGGCTTCCATGATGTGAGAGCAAAGCCTCTACCATGCCCTGAGATGCAAGGTCCCTGGCATCACATGGATGGAACCCAAAATCTCCAAGAAAACTGTGAGCAAATAAATCTTTCTTCTTCTAAGTTGTATGGTCAGTTCTTTGGATTATAGCAATGAGAATGCTGACCGAGACACATAGTGATATCATGCATACCCATGTTTATAGCAGCATACTTCATGATAGACAAATTATGGAACTAATCTAAGTATCTGTCAACAGAGGAATGGATAACAAAAATGCGGTATATACACATAATGGAATTTTACTCAGCTATAAAGAAGAACAAAATTATGTGACTTGAAGGAAAATGGATGGAACTAGAGAACATTATGCTAAATGAAATCAGCAGGTTTTAGAAAGTCACAGTACATATGTTTTTCTCTCACATGTGGAAGCTGGAGAGAAAGCAGGAAAGAAAAGGGACTTCATGATAATGAGAGAGACCTGTAGAAAAGTTGAATGAGATTGGAGAAGGAAGAAGGGGAGATGAGGGGAAATAGGAGGCTTGAGGAAGAAAAGAGACCAAATAATATTACGTTCATATATGAAGATATCACTACCAACCTTACTAGCTTGTACAGGGAGGGAGAAGGGGGTAGTGGGATGGGGTTAGAAGGGAAACACACCAAGAGATGTTATGTGCATATATGAAGGTATCACTTTGATTCTCACTGTCATAGCTAATTATATTACACCCATAAAATTCTAAAATAAAATCTAAAAAAAAAACAGACAAGAAATAACAAGTGCTGGTGAGGATATAGGGAAAAGAGAACCACAGCACACTGTTTGCAGAAGGGTAAATTGGCACAGCCATTAGGGGAAATGTTTGGGGTTCTTCAAAAACAGAACTATGATATCAAACAGCAATCCCCAATTGAGAATTCGTGTATATCCAAAGGAAATAAAATCAGTACTTCAAAGAGACATCTATAATCCCAAATATATTGCAGCTCTGTTCACAATAGACAAGAAATGAAAACAACTTAAGTGCTGATTCACTGATGAATGGAGAAATGTGGCCCATTACACCAATACTATTCAACTATTAGAAAAATGAAATCCTGTTCTTTTAGATCATATGGATGGAACTGAAGATCACTGTGTTATGTGAAATAACTCAGGCATGAAAAGACAAGTACCATAAAATTTCACTTAGACATGAAAACTAAGAGTTGTTTTCATAGAAGTTAAGAATAGGATGGTAGTCATCAGAAACTGGGGAGTGCAAGGGGAGGGAGATGGGGAGAGATTGGTCAATGCTTTCTAAGTTATAGTTAGAAGGAAGAAGTTATTGCTACTTTTCCATGGTAGGATGGATGAAAATGATGATAATGTACTGCATACTTTAGGGATGGGGGTGCAGCTCAGTGGTGGAGTGCTTGCCTTGGATGTGGGTTTGATTCCAGAATCACGGAAAGGGAAACGAGTTTGAACATATTTAGCATGAAGAAATACTAAATGAGTAAGTAGATATGTTTAAGCTAATTTAAACATTGTACAATGAATATGTGTCTCAAAATATCATAGAGTACCCCTAAAATATGTGCAATTTTTATTTTATATATTAGCTAAGAAAATTTAATTACAACTTCAAAAATTTTACTATACACACTGAAAAGTAGATATCCAGAACAAAGAAAAAATGTTAAAGTGATATGTATGATTCTGTGCAGCCACATATAATTTACATATAAATATATATAATCATAAAATTATATTATATACATATATATTATACCTGTATACAGATATACAGGTATAATAAATACACATACAGGTATAATAAATATACATATTACATACATATTAGAAAAATGAAATATACATATTATATACATACACATAAATACACATATTGGCCCTCATTTAGTTAATACTAGATTATATTATTAACATTATATTCCTAGTATCCAATCAGGGAATGGTTACTTAAGGTTTTATAGAGAAAAGAAAAAGTTGAAAGCATCCCAAATAATAAACTATTATTTGTATTAACACTGAAGAAATTAAAACTGCATTTTAATGCTTAAATTAATATACCAGTAAGCTAATATTTAAACTATTAAGAATATTTAGATTAATAAATTTATTTATTTTATTATTTCCATGTCTAACTCAAAATAATAACTCATTTAGCTCAGAATTATATTAAAGATGAGGAACTTAAACAATTGGAGACATTTCAATTTTATCAAAATATTTTTGTTTTTGTAATTTCTCTATAATTAGTAAAAATAATTACTCATTTGGCTTTCTATTAGTTTCTGAATTATGACTGTAGTGCTACATAAAAAAATAAATTTTTGTTGACTATTTTCTATATATTTTAATAGTAATAATTTAATCAAAAAGCATTTGTATTTTTTAAGTGAGAATTCTACTGCATATGAACAATAGAAGAAACTGCATGAAGCTCAAAAGATATTTATCTTACCACTAAATTACTAATTATTGGAATCTAAATTGTTGCTGCATTAGAAATCAGAATTTGTTAATATCAATTGTAGGTTTCAAGTTTCTATTTAGATGTAGTGTATATGCTTTCTTTTGTTAAATAAATTCAAAATTATAAAAAACTCTATCATGTTCTAATCATATAAAATCACACTAAAATACAAAAAGTTGTTAAATACATTATTTGCCAATAGTTTCTCAGTAAATAATTAATGTGCTCAATGTCTTTATAGTTATTTTTAATATTTTATTTTGATAGAATATTGTAACAGTTTGGTAAAAAAATGAATGGTGATGGCACTTGTTTCATACTTTTTTTGAATTTTTATTTTGTTTCTTTTTATTTTCTGATGGAAGGATAAACTAGTTTTTTATAATACTAAAATTATCTTAAATCACCATCACAAATTCAAAATTTATATAGTACCCAAAATAAAGATGATGATGCATCATTTTTACTCTCCTATGCATTATGAGAGAGAAAGAGAGAGATCAGGGTATTAGGTTAAAAAGTCACATATGCATACACATATACATCTTTATGTGTATATATATATATATACACATATTCTTATATATATTTGTATATTATTTATATGTTTATTATATATTTATTTTTCCTGTATATATATTTGTTTCCTATATTATATATTTATTTTATCCTATATATACCTAGGATAGGAAATATTGGGTTGCATGCATGGTAAAAAGTATTTGGCTTTGTGTGTGTGTGTTTATGGTATTGGGGATTGAATCCAGGGACACTCTTATTTCTGAGCCCCTCTTTTATTTTTCATTTTTAAACAGAATCTCACAAAGTTGCTGAGGGCCTCGCTAAGTTGCTCAGACTGGCCTCAAACCTGAGATCCTCCTGTTTCAGTCTTCCAGTTACTGGGATTACAGACATTTGCCACCATGTCTGCCTAATATTTGGCTTTATATTATACTGCCAAAGAAGTTTCCAAAGGGATTATATCAATTCTAATTCCCTTCAGTAATATATGAAAGGTCCTCAAGCTCACCAACAACTGATATTGTCAGTTTTTGTTTTTCCTTTTAGCTATCCTGTTGGAGGTATAATGATTTTAATTTGCATTTCCCAAAAAATGAATGAGGTACTGTATATTTTATATATTTTTTATTTTATGTATATTTGCCATTTGGATAGTCTTTTTTGAAGTGTCTATTCAATCTATGGTCCAGATGTTTATTTACTATTTATATTGTCACTTTGAAGTGGTATATCTATGTGTGAGTAATCCATCACACGTATTTATCAGGTATATTGATATAATTTATCTTTTCTTTCCAACATGTATACCTTTTATTTATTTCCCACTAATTTTAACACAGTTGTAAACTCAAGAAAATGTTTAATAATATGGTGTGAATAGACATTCGTTTCTTCCCTCTTAACTCAGGGGGAAAGCTTTTAATATTTCAGTACTAATTTTCATGCTAGCCATTCCTTGTTTTCATAGCCATCCTTCAGCAGTTTCAGATAGTATCTACTTCTCTCATGATATAAACTATAACTTGTCTATAGCTGAAATAAAGATATTTTGAGAAAGACAATGAACAATAATAATTATAAAGAATTATTGATTTTCTTCAAACGGATTATTGCTTATATACTACATACCATTTTTTACTATGAAGCAAGAACACGACTCAGGGAAATTACATATACAATACTTAATCTCCTTCATGAAGCCAGATCCACATTAGGTTCTGCTTTAAGGCCTCTACAGCCAAGGTCAGCAGCCCTGGGCCTGAAATTTAGTGGTCTCTTCTCTGTCCCTGCAGTATCCACAGAGCCAAAGGGAAGTGCTTACCAGGCCTTTCTTTACCAGTTTCACCCAGATAATCTGGGTAAGTCAAAACCTAAAAAGTCTCTTTTCCCACTGACAACTGGGGAGAATCCATTCATTTTTTTCCCCAAATTTGTTTCATTCTGCTTTCATTCAGCCTTAAAAATCTTGCTTTCTAAATGCTACTTCTCATTGCTTCATTTTCTTTCTACTGATAGTATTTGATCATGTAGCTGTTTGCTCTTTGCTTGAATTTACATGCTTTTCTCACAGCATTTAGTCTAATGTCAGAACATAAATTTCTCTTCTGGTATCACTTTTTTTTATGTGGTACTGGGGATTGAACCCAGGGGCATTCTACCTCTGAGCTACACCCCAAACCCCATTTTTAATTTTTTTTTATTATTTTGAAACAGGGTCTCACTGAGTCACAGAGGGCCTCGCTAAATTACTGAGGCTGGGCGCACACCTGCAATCCTCCTGTCTCAGCCTCCCAAGTACTGGGATTACAAGTGTGCACCACTACACTGGGCCCTGTTATCACTTCTTTTTAGGAAAGGCAGGGTGCACTTGTAATGAAGTCAGAACAGTACTTCATAGGTTCTTTACTGGTCTATGGACATTGCTATATTCACTTTTGTTCTGTGTGCGATGGAATAGGCATATATGGTGGGATAACATGTTACCATTTGTGATGAAATTTTTATTTACAGTATTTCTATTACTCTATGGTGTTCTTTTGATTGCTATTTCATTTTAGCTTTGAATAAGCCCCTATGAAGGGATGTTTTATGCATGTTGTAAATGTCTCTATATTCTACTTTTACTTAACATTTCATTTTTTCCATAAAAGGAAGTATATTGGGGAATTTGCCTTCAAATCTACTTAAATGTATACATCATTGCCTAGCTCAAGTTTCTCTAGATAAATATGTCTAGGTTTCCATCTTTTTAGATTACTTATATATAGCATGGATGGAAGTCATTGGTTAAAAATTTCCTGAATTTGAAGACAAGCATGATGATCCTAACAGGAAAGGATCACTCTAAGTATCAATTATTCTAATAAGCACAATGTCATATGTACACACGTTGCAAAACTAAATACAAATAAATAATTACAACAGTTATATTTAAAGAATGTTCTAAATCCCAAGTAATAATAGGTCTTCTAACATCTAACTTCTCACCAAACCCAAGTGTCTAAAAATGATTGAGTAATAGCACCAACATGTTGAGGGTAAATAACTGTCAACCTAAAATCATACATTCTGCTAAAAGATAATTCAAGAATGAGATTAAAATTATTAACATATTCTAACACAAAAAACTAAGAGCTATTAATCATAGCTCATTATTTAAGGAAATAAAAAATACATACATTATTAGAGATTTTTAAAGAAGGCACTTGGCTAGGTTTACAAGTAAGAGCATTTTGTCAACAGTAAGAGTATTTAGGGACTCAAATTAATAGCCTTATTTTCCCCACTTTGGATTAAAGAGAATGATGCCATAAGAGGGAAAAAAAGTATTGGTACTTCAAGGTGAAAACATATCTTATAAATATGTCATGTCATCTTTGATTCTAAAGAATCTGGAATTTTATTTGTCACCTCCAATCTTTTCTAGAATAAGAACTGTTTTGTTTCACACTGACATTAAGTCAAAATGCGTCTTCCCCTGAGTGTCTGTCTGCCACTCTTTCATTCTTAATTGAAAGTGATCTAATGTCATATTCTTGAGTGTCTGTTGTCAGCAAAACAAATAATGCAATGCACCCTGGGGAAGAGCATGAATCTGTGGGCAAGGGGAAGTGTTTCAGGAACATCAGCCCATGTTTGCAGAGAAATATTTATTGCCACCTGCTATGTATATATAATCGATTATGACTGCTAACACATGCAGGTATGATTATTTCTTTTTGCAAAAGTTGAATACTATTTTGGCATTTTATTTATAGGAAGTGTGAGGGGTGACCAATTAGCTCCACTGAATGAAAAAAGCAATTTTAATGCAAATAATTATAAAGAAAACTAGATTTCTTAATATTTTCTCAAAAAATTATTTTCACTAACAATATGAGACTAATATGCCTGCCTTCTCAAACTTGAGAACCAGGAAAGACTGACAAATTAAATAAAAGTAAACATGTTATTTCACTTCATGCCACAAATATTTAATATTTAATATTTAATATGAATGTTTCTACTCTAAGCACATATGGTCCAGAAGATGACTGTATCACAAAAAAAGGGGGGAGAGGCTCAGTAAGTAATAGTAAATTTTTACAACAGGATAGTAATTCCTTGTAATGATTAATGCAAAATCTTTGCAAGTCATTTCTTTTTATGTGTATCTCTTCAACACTTAATATAAAAACAGAACAATGACAACTGGTATATGACATTTTCTTCTTGTCTCTGGAAAATCACACAGACATACACACACACAGATGTTGCTACTACCTTTCCATTTTTTTCAAACTTGATATAAGTAGTCTCCAAGGAGTCCAATTTATACCTATTTTGAAATGGTGACATTTCAAAACCATAGAGCTTTGTTGTTCTAGGGCTAGACGTTATCCTCCAAATAATAGAATTCCAATGAGCTGGAACAATCTCCTGCAGCTGATGTTTCAGCAAACAGACTTTCCCTGAAGCACAGATGGAATTGCATTCACCGTCAAAGAGTGCAACAGAGATTATCTCTAAAGTCTGTATCGTCTGTGCCCAGGTATAAGGGCACCAGACAACATTCCAGGTATATTTTGGTTGTTAATTGAACTTCCTCTCTCTGCCTGGGAAAGTAGAAATTCAGTAATGAGTTTATAAGATATGAGTTTAGTTTGCTGGCCAAAGGAGCATTTTAATTGAATTCTTTCACTCAAGAAAATGAACTTAAATATCAGTTTACCAATGAATTTCCTCTAGATATTGAATTCCTGAAAATTGAAAATGTTAAATCAGAGAGTAGGCGACCATTTAAAAATATGTTTTAAACCGGGTGTGGTGGCTCACACTTGTAATCCCAGTACTTGGGAGGCGGAGACCAGAGGATCCGGGTTCTCGGCCAGCCTCAGCTACTTAGTGAGGCCCTCCACAACCCCTGGGTTCAATCCCCAGTACCGCAAAATAAATAAATAAATAAATAAATAAATAAATAAATATATAAATAAATAAAAATATGTTATAGCTGAGATGGAAGTATTTGACCTAGAACAAGACAAATTTTAAATATATTTTCAACACCAATATCTTCTCTATATTTGGACTATAATTCAACTGTCTCATAAAATAGAAACTTAGAAGAAAAACAAATAAGTACACAGAAGAGACAGGTTTTCTGTACATAGTTACCTAAAATACAATTAAATACAATTACCCTATTTATTATTTCAACAAATATTTATTGAACTCCTGCTGTTTGTCAGGTATCATAGATGGCATCAGGCTTTTATCTGGAAATATAACACACATTGTCCCTGACTTTGTGTGACTTTAAATACAATTTCATGATCAATTGATCACACTTGGTTATTTGCATGATATGTATAGTGTCTATGAGTATATATTACAGGGCTATGTAACTTTGTTTCTTGGGAATTGGAGAAAGTTTTCCTGAGTGAATAATGTTATAGGATTAGGAGTTGGTCAGGTAAACATCAAGGCAATCATCAGTGGGAAGAGGCAAAAGCAACTGAAAAAAGGTGTTTTGTTAAGGCAGGAAGGATATGGAAGTCCCAGGAGTTTTCCTGCTTTCCTCCTACGGATGCATATAACAAGGAATGGGAACACAGTGCCTGTCCAGGTTTGAAGGGACAATTTTTATACTAACCAGAAAGGAAATAGAGTCTAGAAAAACATGAGATGATGATACTTATATAGAGAATTGTGGTGAAAAGGAGGTTAAATATACAAAAATGAACTAATTGTTGAAAGTTCCTTAACAACAGAGGACCACATCCAGTGGAAAGCAGGAAAACTCCTGGGACTTCCATATCAGGAGTGATTTTGTAAACTCAATCCTCTGATTCAGTTGTTGTTCTGTGATTAGTTTTAGAAAATGCAAGTCTGCTTTTCAAAATGCACATATGCAGTGTACCACTAGAGGCCATGAGATACCACTGTAAACAAACAGATCTGCATACCAATTAAAACCTTAATTGATATGCAAAAGTTTGTAATCAGAGTTGAAACAAATGAATTTTTCAGTGAGCATTATAAATTTGGAGGAAGGGAAATGGCATGTAATATTTTATATTGTTTTCTGTGCTTAAGAGTTTCTATAAAAACACCTTTATGATTTAATTTGCTAAAAATTTGTAAAAAGAAGTTTGAAAATATGAATTGATGATACTGTTTTTCTTATAAGGCACTGAAAGATGTTATAACGTTCTTGTAAATGAAAACGAGTAATACAAGTATATTCAGCCTTCAAATACTAGACCATACAGCAAACAAGAGGTTATAAGAATTTAATAAAGAATTATTGGGCAAATACACAATCAAGTAGTAGGAGAAAGCATAATTTTTTGCAAACCTTTCCCTTGATATTTAAACTTTTGTTAATCTGTTTTTAAAGAAATTTTAATGGCATGAGGATATATTGATACATATGCAAAGTAAGAGTTTCATTAAAATTCTATGACTTCAACTTTTGAGTCTCCAAATTTTAAATGTACCCTAAGGATACTTGGTTTTCAAAGCCTTGAGATAATTTTGTAATTCAAAATGACATCCTGTTGACAGTGGAATCTCTAATAAAACTAATGAAGAAAATTATTGATAAAGAAAATTCATTAAATTCACTGCAGCAAGGAGGAGAATGACTTTATTGTAGTGTCTCAGAAGTAGACAGAAGAAGAAAATGTATAGACATTTTTGCGTCTAGATTTGAGTGATTTAAATCAAGTGAGGAACTTATAAAAATTGGGTACAATTGAGGACATATTTTTTTGGAGGAAGTACTAAAGATAAGCCTTTCAAAAATTTACTACAAAAATGTACTTTCAGACTTTTTTTCCAGAAAATATTTCTTGAATTATAGTCTTTAATATTATCTGTTTTATTTAAAGATTCTGAAAGCATGGATATTGTTCCTTCTTTCCCTGTATTGCATATCTGCTACGTTTCCTCTGACCTTTCTTACTTCTTTATGCTACTCTCTTTCTCTTAGTAATTGTTTCCCTGTCTTTGGTTATTGCCACTTATTCACTTTTGATGCTCTTTGTACATCATAATTTTTCATTTCTGAGATAATTGTTTTTTTTTCTTGAGTTCAAATAACACTCCCATTTCTTCCTATTTTGTGTATGTTTATAACTTTTGTGTTTCTGATTCCTAGTTGTCTTTCATATCTTCACATACTAGTTTGAATATATTTGATTCTCTTTGCACTGTTAGCTTATAGTTTTCCTCGAGTTCAAGGTTGTTTTATGGAAAAGTTTTTCTTCAATTAATATCTGTGACATTTTCTTCTCATTTATTAGTATGGCTTTAGAGTGGCTTACAATAGTCCTAAATTAGTGACAGACACTCTGCTAGTATGTCAAAGTCTGGGTACTTGGTAGGCTTTATTTCTTTATTTCATAGTGTTGGGGAGAATTGCTGATGGTCCAGTTTTATTGTTTTTTCTGTCTGTCAGAACTGAAAATTTCCCATTTTTTTTCTTCTTTTTCCATCACATCTGAACTGCCAAGGGACAACTCTACCCCTCATTTCTATTTCTCTTTCATTTTTGAAATATACTTTCACAAGATACAGATTTCTAGTTTGATAGCTTTTATCTTTCAGTACTTCAAAAAAGTTTTTAAACGTCCTCTGCATTATTAAATGAAGAGACACCTGCTATCACTCTGATCTTTCTTCCCCTTTATTTATCATGTTTTCCCCACATTAAATTTTCTCTTTATCACAGCTTTTAAGCAACCTGATCATAGTGTGACTTGATCTAGTTTTCTTTATATTTTTTCTGTCTGGGTTTCATTTAGTTTCTCATGTATGAGTTTATAATATTACTCATATTTGGAAATTTTTAACCATTATTTCTTTAAATGCATCTGATCAATATCTCCACCCAATTTAGGGACTCCAATTATACATATATAATGCCATTTGAAAATTTTCACAATCACTAATGCTCTGTTCATTTTTGTGTCTTTTTTTTAAGTGTACTTTTGGAAAGATTTTAGTGTTATTGAAGCCAACGAATGAGATAATATGTGCCTAGCACTAGCAAATATATTTTTTATTTTTTGTTTTTCCTTTACTCCCCAAATCATGAAATAAAATATAAAGTCAGTCTTCCTTTAAAAAAGAAAGAATTATGGAAAACATCAAAGAACATCCCCTGTTATATGACCTTCTGATCAGTAATCTGTCTTTACAGACCAGGAAGTCTGAAATGCCTGATGCCTATTGGAGAACTTCAAAATCACATCAAGAGTATGAATTACTGCAAGACTTTAATGACCATTCTGATGCCCTCCTGGCTATGGCTAAAATCATACTCCCTAGAAACCCCACATAAACTCTTGTGCCTGCCACCCCAACAAGGTGGAATTTGTGTGACAGCCCTCCACCTTTCACCTGCCAGCTTACTGCCAATAGAGCTCTTTCTTCTATTCCTCTGTTGCTCTAGTCACTAGCTTCATTGGATGGCACTGAAACTGGACTCCTCATGGTTACACTATATCTTCAAGTTTCCTGCGATGTTTAATGTGCCATTAATCCCTTCCAGTACTTGTTCATTGTAGTTTCCATCTTTAAAACCTTGACTTTAGTTTATTTCAGTTATTTTTGCTTAAATATATTTCAGATTCTACTTAACATTTCAATTTTTCCTATAGCATCTTGAAAAATGACAAGTTATAATAGTTGTTTATACCAGAAACTAGAAGTCTAAGTGTGGCTGGGTGTTCATGTAAGGAGATTAGAAGTGTTCACTTAGCCGGGTGTGGTGGCGCACGCTTGTAATCCCAGTACTTTGGGAGGCGGAGACCCGAGGATCCGGGTTCATGGCCAGCCTCAGCTCTCTCTCTCTCTCTCTCTCTCTCTCTCTCTCTCCCTGTCTCTCTCTCTCTACTTAGTGAGGCCCTCCACAACTTCGTGAGACCTGTTTTCAAAATAAAGTATAAAAAAAAAAAATAGGGCCGGGGCGTAGCGCGGAGGTAGAACGCCCTTGGGTTCAATCCCCGGTACCGCAAAAAAAAAAAAAAAAGAAGTGTTCACTCAATCCTAAAATAGTAATTTTTCTTATATTCATAGGGAGTGGAAGTTCAGGGTTAACCACTCTACTAAAATAAGAGAGAGAGAGAGAGAGAGAGAGAGAATAACAACAGAACTCTCTGTGGTTTTGACCCAGTGCTGAGGTAGGAAAACCTGAGCTGTAATTGAAAAGTTGCTGGATGCTCCTGTGGACACACCTGAGAGTTAAAATCCCCAGGGGGTTTCGGGCATTGGGAATCTTCGACCATTAGTGAATTTTACCTCCATTTGTTCTACCAGGTCCTCAGAGTGAGTATCAGAGGAAAATTCCCTCATATTTCCAGGAGGTGGAGGAGAAATTAACAATTTTGAGATACACCACAGCATTCTGTTCTTAGGCCTGTGGTCAGGCGAAAACTAATGTACCAGAGACTAATCTGGAAGGGAAATAGACATATCCAGCTGGCTCTAGTCACTCAGTGCAAGAAGTGAAGTACTCTAACCAAACCCCTTCAGGCATTGTGTGTCATTAAGTGAAAAAAAAAAAAAAACAGAAGAAGTACAGTGAAGTATAATCCAGGGGCAGCAAAGACAGACCTAATCACAGCACTATAAAACATTCCTCTCCCCACATTTAACACTGCAGTACCAAAGGCCATTTACCATGATTCTTTTACCCAGAACATCATGTCTGCCTTTCAACAAAGGTTATAAGGCAGATGGGCATGGTGGTACATGCCTGCACTCCCAGTATTTAGGTGGGGGCTGAGACAGGAGGGTCATGGGTTCAAAGCCAGCCTCAGCAACTTAGCGAAACCCTGTCTCAAAACAAAATAAAGCTGGGGGTGTAGCTCTGAGAGAGACTGCTTCCAGGTTCAGCCTCCAGTTCCAAATAAAATAAAAAAACAAAAAGCAAACACACACACACACACACACACACACACACACACAGACACACACACA
>PVJS01032550.1:0-22692 GCA_004027185.1 Glis glis | reverse complement strand
ACTGGGGATTGAACCCAGGGGCATTCTACCTCCGAGCTATGACCCCAGCCCTATTTTTTTATTCTTTATTTTGAAACTGGGTCTCACTAAAGTTGTGGAGGGCCTCACTAAGTAACTGAGGCTGGCCGCGAACCTGGATCCTCCAGTCTCAGCCTCCCACGTACTGGGATTACAAGCGTGCGCCACCACGCCCGGCTAACATCTGTGTTTTTAAATGGGATTAGCAAGGGAATATTAAGTGCCATGTTAAGACTATTTAACATTCCCTGTTAATCTTGTCTAACAACATGGGAGATGTTTATCAAGCATAAAGACGACTACAAAATAATATCAACTACATATGCACAAGAAATAGGCAAACATTGTAAAAATGGGAAATTTTGTTTCAAAACAAAAAAAAAATTTAAAGGGCTGGGGGTGTAGCTTGGAGGTAGAACGCCCCTGGGTTCAATCCCCAGTATCCCAACACACACCCACACACACACATACACACACACACACACCCAAAAAAAATAAAAATTAGAAATCTGGATGATGAGACTACAGTTTTATTTTTTCATTTGTGCTTTTGGTATTTAGAGGTTTTTTCCTACATTATTATCTTTTGTGTGTTTGTGTGTGTGTTACTGGGGATTAAACCCAGGGGCATTTTAACTCTGAGCTACACCCCCAGCCCTTCTTATTTTTTTGTTTTAAAACAGGGTCTCTTGCCGGGAGTGGTGGCCATGCCTGTAATACCAGTACTTGGGAAGCTGAGACAGTAGGATCACAGGTTCGAGGCCAGCCTCAGTGGCTTAGCAAGACCCTGTTTCAAAATAAAAATAGAAGCCGGGTGTGGTGGCACACGCTTGTAATCCCAGTACTTGGGAGGCTGAGACTGGATCTGGATTCACGGCCAGCTTCAGCTACTTAGTGAGGCCTCCACAACTTAGTGAGACCCTGTTTCAAAATAAAGATTAAAAAATAGGGCTGGGGGTGTAGCCCAGAGGTAGAATGCCCCTGGGTTCAATCTTCGGTACCGCCAAAAAAAATAAAAATAAAAATGAAAAGGGCTGGGCATGTAACTTGGAGGTACAATGACCCTGAGTTCAATCCCCAGCACCAAAAAAAAAAAAAAAGTCGAAGAACATCACCTATTCTTAGCTGGGTGTGGTGGCGCACTTGTAATCCCAGTACTTGGGAGGCTGAGATGGCAGGATCCAGGTGGTGGCCAGCCTCAGCTTCTTAGTGAGATCCTCCACAACTTAGTGAGACCTTGTTTCAAAATAAAGAATAAAAAATAGGGCTAGGGGTGTAGCTTGGAGGCAGAATGCCCCTGGGTTCAATCCCCAGTACCGCAAAAAAAAAAAAAACACAGAAACAGGGTCTCGTTACGTTGATGAGGTTGGCATCGAACCTGCCATCCTCCTAAGTACTAGGATTACAGGCATGCACCACCACACCTGGTTTGAGTATTACTTTTGTAATTTAAAAGAAAACCCAATTTTTAAAGGAGTGGGAATAAATTCAACTTCTATGTGTAGGAGAACCAAGATGTTATTTTATCTAGTTCCTTCATATAGACCCAGGGGACAAATTATGAAATTATTTGTATATGTTTATAAGAGGCAAAGAAAAAAATGTTTCTTAATTTTTTCAAAGGTTTATATATATCTTAATGTTCAGCTTTCAAATGAGAACTTCAGCTGTAGTGAGAATCTCTGACATGAATTCTTGGAGTCAGGGAATACTTTGAAATGTCCAGTGTCCTATGTCTAGTTATAAGATACAAGAGATCTATCACCTGGCGCTCCAAATGATTCTTTTGTCTGTATCCAAACGGTACAGTTAAATGTCCTATGAATTTTTCTTTTTTTTTTTTTTGAGGTACTGGGAATTGAACCCAGGGGCATTCTACCTCTGAGCTATATACCCCTAGCCCTATTTTTTATTCTTTATTTTGAAACAGGGTCTCACTAAGTTGCTGAGGCTAGCCGCGAACCTGTGATCCTCTTCTCAGCCTCCCAAGTACTGGAATTACAAGCGTGCGCCACCATACCCGGCTTCTATGAATTCAAATAAGCAGGCACAGCATTGGATTCATAGCAAATAAGCAGGCACAGCATTGGATAGTTAGAATAAGTGAAATGTATGGTTTAGTATTTGCTTATTTATTACTTCTTACAATTCTCTTTAGGGAAGATGGCTTTATGCTTTGTTGGCTTGCCTTGAAAAACCTTTATTACCTGAGGCTCATTCACTGATTCGGCAGCTTGCAAGAAGGTGCTCTGAAGTGAGGCTCTTAGTGGTGAGTTGAACCTTCTGTTTCATATTGAAAGCACAGACCAACTTAAACACAGATAAAAGGATTCTAATGAAATAGGAAAATGTGGAATACTTTATAGTTGGAATTAGATTAGGCCACAGAAGAAAAAAAAAGGCCAAAATAATACTAGTTTATGTAAAATGAATTTTTATCCCCAGAAAAGGGAAGCCTGAAGGTAGACAGATAAAATCTAAGATGACAGCAACTCAGACCTTTGGGTACTGCCACTTACGGCTTAGTCCATTTTTGCTACTGTAACAAAGTATGTGAGGCTTGGTGGTTGATAGAGAAAAGAGGTTTATTTAGCTCACATTTTTGGAGGTTGAAAGCCCAAGATCAGGTAGCCCCATCTGTTCTGCCTTCTGGCTACATCGCAGTATGGTGGATGGCACCACATAGGAGCGTGTGGGAGAGCAGCAGAGGGGAAGAGCCAACCTCACTTTAATAGCCCATCACAATACTAATCTAGTCCCGTGAGAGGTAGAACCGCTCAGGATAGCACTGATCATCAGTCCTGAACAAGGATCTTGCTTTCAAATATGATCCTACATATTTCTCAAGAAATCATTAACTGCAGTTTTCTCCTTTTTGGTGGAGGGTTGCTATTTCCATGTGGTAATTACTATCATCTAATAAAATTTTCATGTTCTGCATCTTAAAATGAAATTTATTTCAAAAATACTTGGAACAGACTATATTTAAAGTTTCCTTTTTTCCTTTTTATTTTTTTTAGGACAGCAAAGATGATGAAAGGGTTCCTGCTTTGAATTTATTAATTTGCTTGGTTAGCAGGTATAGTTAATTCTTATTTATCAGTGAGGTAGAACATGTTAATTTTGTTGCATTTGTATTTTTTAATTGCTTAAATCCTTTATTCATTTTCAGGTGAGGAATATTTTCATTTAGTATTATTAAATTCCTTATATTGAAATTCTACCTGGAATTTTTGGAAACTTTTCCATATTCTAAATTCTAAATAAAACATATACATATTTAAGTCTCTTTCTGAACGTATTTCTGTTCAGTTCATTGGTATTTTTATTCCAGTGCCAATGCCTTTGTAAAGCTGTATATTTAAATACTGTGAAGATAAATAGTACTATGTCCATTCTTCCCTCCCCCAAACAAGACACTTGAGAAAACACACATATTCATCAAGTTTTGTGGCCTCACATGCTAGGCAGGCTACATCCTTATCCTCATCCCTTTATTTTGAGAAAGGTTCTTGCTGAGTTTGGTGGTACTGGGAATTGAACCCAGGGGCATTCCATTACTGAACTATACCCCCAACCCTATTTTATTTTTTATTTTGAAAAAGGATCTTACTAAGTTACCACATGCTGGCCTTGAACCTGTGATCCTCCTGTCTTAGCTTCCCATGTACTGGGATTGCAAACATGGGCCCAGCCCACATAGTTCCTTGTTCTATACTAATTATGCTGCTTACAATAACTAACGTTTTAGGGTACTTTGTGCCAAGCATTTTAAATAATGTTCCTGCCATCACAAAGCTAGTACATAACTAGTAAATGGTTAAGCTAGAATGCAAACCCAGGCAGCTTAGCCTAGAGCTAAATGCTTAACTCTGTCGATCACAAAGCTAATACCTACCTCTTCTGTCAGTAGTAAGGATTAAATGGCAGGATACTTCATTTATACCCTGGGTACTTTATGGAATATCTCTAATCCTTACAACCTCAGGGTTTGGGGGTTTTGGGTTTTGTTTTGTACTTTTTACAGAGGAAGGCACAGGTTCAGAAAGGTTAAGTAATAGGTGGTTCAGCAAGCTAATAATTAATGAAACAAGAGACTTAAAACATATTTTCTGACTGCTTATCCACAAGATTTACAATATTGTGCAATTAGGAAAAATAAATATTCAAGTGTATTGGTCGTAATTTTTTTCTTTCTGGAAAAATTAGATAAAAATGAGCTGGGCGTGGTGGCGCATGCCTGTAATCCTAGTATTTGGGAGGCTGAGACAGGAGGATCACAG
Organism: Glis glis; assembly: GCA_004027185.1. NCBI lineage: Eukaryota > Metazoa > Chordata > Mammalia > Rodentia > Gliridae > Glis > Glis glis. The sequence continues at coordinate 18,391 of PVJS01032550.1, read as the reverse complement.
TTTCACGGCCAGCCTCAGAAACTTAGTGAGGCCCTCCGCAACTTAGTGAGACCATGTTTTAAAGTAAACAATAAAATAGGGCTGGGGGTGTAGCTCAGAGGCAGAATGCCCCTGGGTTTAGTCCCCAGTACCACACACACACATAAAAAAGATAAAAATGGAAAAAGTGCTCTAGACTAAGTGATGTATACAGTATGGATACACTGGACAAAGGTATCATTCACATCCTGAGTGGAACAGAGTGGGAGAGCACAAGACTTTATCACACTACTCAGAATGGTGTGCAATTTAAAAGTTATGAATTGTTTACTTCTAAAATTTTCCATTTAATATTTTTGGTTGACCTTGGATAATAAACTGTAAAATGTACAACCGCAGATAAGAGACTGCTACATTTTTTTCTCCTATGCTGAAAATTCTGGTTTCTAAAAACATTATTAGCTTTATCCTACAATACGCACATAATATATTGTTTCATAATGATAATAACAATATTACTGACAGAATAGCTATTGAAATGACTGTAGGAAGCCGGGTGCATCCCTGTAATCCCAGTACTTAGGGGGTTGAGATAGGAGGATTTAGCAAGACCCTCCGCAATTTAGTGAGACCCTGTTTCAAAATAAAATAGGGCTGGGGGTGTAGTTCATAGTTCAGAGGTAGAATGCCCCTGGGTTCAATCCCCAGTACCACCAAAAAAAAATGTGTAGGAATTCCTTGCAGTTCTTTTTGTCTCTGATATATATATCTCAGTAGTGGTATAGTCAGAACAGTGTTGCAAGTCACTTGAAATTAATTTTTCTCTGTAGTATTGTATGACACCAATTTGATAAATGGGAAGATGCCATTTGGAATTTGATTAGCAACTTTTTAAATTATATACAATATTTACATTGTTCCAAAGTTAAATTATAACTCAAGATACATTTGGAGTATTTTAGCACCTATATTTATCCTCATTAGCCTCTTTTCTTTCCTCTTATAGATTCCCATTTTTATTATTTCACTTATCCTTTCATTGTTCCTTTTTTCAAGCGTAAGCAGATATGCATAAGTATATTTGCATCCCTACACACAGACAATAGCATACTAAACACCCTGTTCTGAACCTTGTTTTTTTCACTTAACAAATCCTGGAAATCACACTGTAGTAGTGTAGACATTTTCCTTATTATAGTTTCATAATCTTCCATTGTACAGATGTATTGTAGTTTAATTAGTCCCCTTACTGATGGACATTTGGGTTTGTGGTCTTTTGCTGTTACAAGTAGTACTATAATTAATGTATTTATGCATACATTAAATTCTTCTTTTACTAGGTATTTTGACCAACGTGATTTAGCTGATGAGCCATCTTGATGAAGCTGACGGCTCAGGGATGGAAGGTTCCTCTCATGCAGGCAGCCGGAGTCGGAAGTGCAGTGCCCATTCCAGTACAGACTGCATCACTTCTTCAGCACTGCCAAGGGTCTTCACTTAACCTGTCAACTCAAGTTGATATTCAGAATGTGGACCGAATTGATTTGAATGTCTGAAATGTCTCTGGAAAGTCCCACCTGGTATTTGAGAAAGTTTGAATAGTTTTCTATAGTCACATGTATTTAAAATAAGTCGAGTGCCATTTATTAGTGAAGCAGCCTGCATAGAAACCATGATGGAATTTTATAGAGGTCCCTGGTGCTGTTTCATTGTTTTGTTCACATGCATACATACAAATTTTGTTGAAAATGTATTTTGATTACTAACATTTTGTTTGACTCTTGAACAAAATAAAAGATAATGAACATCCTTAGAATTTGTTTTAGGGGTTCTTGTTTTGTTTTTTGCAGTAGTGGGGATTGAACCCAGAAAACAGTCTTCCACTGAGCTACATCCCCAGCCCTTTTTACTTTTTGAGACAGGGTCTTGCTGCATTGCCCATGCTGACCTTGAATTTGCTACACTCGTGCCTTAGCCTCCTAAGTATGTATGATTACAGGCATGTGCCACCATGTCCACCTATAAAGCTCATTTTTTTTTTTTTTTTGTGGTACTGAGAATTGAACCCAGAGGCATTCTACCTCTGAGCTACACCCTCAGACCAATTTTATTCCTTATTTGGAAACAGGGTCTCACTAGGTTGCTGAGAGCCTCACTAAATTGCTGAGGCTGTCCTCAACCTGCAATCCTCCTGTCTCAGTCTCCCAAGTACTAGGATTACAAGCGTGAGCCACCACGCCTGGCTATAAAGCTCATTTTTAAACAGCAGCTTTAGTCCAAGTACTTAAATGTTCCCTCCTTAACGGATATCTAATTTATTTAGTGTTAATCTAATATAAAAAAGATTATGGTGGTATTTTTATGTACATAGTATTTTTTTCAAACCTCTTCCTTTGATCAGTTTCCAAAAGAGCCAGGCATGGTGGTGCACACCTGTAATCCCAGTAATTGGGAGGCTGAGACAGGAGGATTGCAGATTCAAGACAAGCCTCAGCAACTTAGTGAGATTCTCAGCAACCTAGCGAGACCCTGTTTCCAAATAAAAAATAAAATTGGTCTGGAGGTGTACCTTGCAGGTAGAATGCCTCTGAGGTTCAATCCCTAGTACCACACACACACAAAAAAAGATAAGACTCTAACTTGGAACCTTGCTTTTGGGAACTTTTTGTGTGTGTGTGTGTGGTACCGGGGATTGAACCCAGGGGCATTCTACCTCCGAGCTACACCCCAGTCCTATTTCTTATTCTTTATTTTGAAACAGGATCTCACTAAGTTGCAGAGGGCCTCACTAAGTAGCTGAGCTGGACACGAACCTGTGATCCTCCTGTCTCAGCCTCCCAAGTACTGGGATTACAAGCGTGCGCCACCACACCCTGTGAGTCTTATGTTTAATAGCAAGCACATTTGAAGACTTGACTAAACTGAGGTTTCAGAATTATTTTTGTTTTTCATTTAATAATTCTGGTGTTAGAAGTTGAGGATGATGCAGCAGCCCCACAATGTCTTAAATGTCTTGGGCTGCATCAAGATTTCTCTTTATTTCTAGTGTGCACTTCTCATATTTTTGGTTACTTATTTCTTGCCTCATATTTATAGTCTAGGAAGGAAAAAAAGAGACCACCCTTTATTGTTTATATTAGGGAACAAAGCTTAATAAGAAACCCTCAACTTAGCCTGGCATGGTGGCACATGCTTGTAATCCCAGTACTTGGGAAGCTGAGACAGAAGGAGTGCAGGTTTGAGGCCAGCCTCAGCAATCTAGCAAAACGCTGTTTCAAAATAAAAAATAAATAGGGCTGGGGGAATAGCTCTGAGGTAGAATGCCGCTGGGTTCAATCCTCAGTACCAAAAAAAAATCCTGATTTTAATTCTTTTGGATAAATCCCCAGCAGCAGGGGAGGTTCCTACAAGAGTGCCAAACCATTCAAAGAGATGGTTGGATGAGATCCCCAGTTCTGCCCCCCAAAAAAAAGAAAGCAGCATTAAACACCAGGATGACCAGTCCAGACCAGTTATTAATGCAATGCAATCTGTGTACAGAAGGGGCGGCACTGTGCCCTTGAGGGGAATAGCAAACGTTCTACCTAGTACACCTGCAGTGGGGGGTCAGTTGGGGTGTGGAGTTTATATGGGGGGGGTAAGGAATTTGGCTCAGGCTCAGGACCAGGGCTTGTTTCAGTTTTGGGGCAACAACCTAAATACCTTTTTAGTACCTGAGAATGTTCAAGGCCCCAGCTTGGGTTCAAGCCTGCAACAGGTTGGATCAGAGAGCTGTCAAGGCACCCTGCTTAGCTGTGTTTCTGTCAGAACAGAGTAAAAATGGGGGAAACTCAGACACCCTGAATACCCACAAGTGGGATTGCTAGTTCATACAGTAGTTCTATTTTCTACAGCAGTTGTACCACAAAAGGGAGGAAGGGAGGGGAGGGAGGAAGGGAAGGAGGAGTCTATTCAGTTCTTTGTCCATTTTCAATCAGGTTATTTTCTGCTGTTGTGGTATAGGAGTTTCTTATATATTCTGGATATTAGCCCTTACTGTATAGTTTATAAAAATTTTCTTCCATTCCGTAAGTTGTCTTTCTATTCTGTTTTTTCCTTTCCTTTGCAGCTTTTGAGAGTGAGGTACTGCCATGTGTCCTTCTGCTTTTGTTGTACTGCCACGTGTCCTTCTGTGCTGGGGGTGTGACATGTAAGAAATTATGCCAAGACCAATGGCATAATTCCCATTTTCTTCTAGCAATTTTCAGATTTTGTATGTGTGTGTGGTACTGGGGATTGAAACCAGGGGAGTTCTACCTTTGAGCTACACCCCAAGCCCTACTTTATTTTTATTGTGAAACAGGGTCTTACTATGGTACCACACACTGGCTTCGAACCTGTGATCCTCCTGTCTCAACTTCCCAAGTACTGGGATTACAGGTGTAATCCTTTTACAGGTGTAATTACCACAGTGCCCAGCTGAAATTTTCAGATTTTACCTTTTAGTCTTCAATCCATTTTATGTTGGTTTCTAAGTATAGTATTAAGATAATGATCCAATTTTATTCTTCTGCATGTGGACATTCAGTTCTCCAACACTTGTTAAAGAGATAAACTTTTTTCTTTGTAATACTGCACCTTTCTATTAAAGGAAAATGGTACACCTCTAACTTAACTGAGTTTTTTATCATGTCCTAAACTATGCCAATTTCACCCAATGAAACACTGTTTGGTGTGTTAATCACCCCCTTCTGAAGCATTCCCTGTCAAACAAATACATGCACAAGGGTAGTAATTAAATGGAAAAAAGTAGTTTTAATAATAAAAGTGCAAAACTGGGCGTGGTGGCACATGCACGTTTGTAATCCCAGTACTTGGGAGGCTGAGACCAGAAGATCCGGTTCACGGCCAGCCTCAGCTACTTAGTGAGGCCCTCCGCAACTTAGTGAGACCCCGTTTCAAAATAAAGAATAAAAAACAGGGCTGGGGGTGTACCTTGGAGGTAGAATACCCCTGGGTTCAATCCCTGGTACTGCCAAAAAAATAATAATAATAATAATAAAAGTGCAGATACCCCACATTCAGAGTTCTGACAAAAGTATAAGAGAAATGTGCTTAAGCCAGATAATTTAAGACAAAGTAATCAGAAAAGGTGCTAAGAGATAAATTAGTATGGACCCCAACCCACAGAGAAGATATAATCCAATGAACGGTGGTGTGCCAGGCATGGTGGAGCATGCCTGTAATCCCAGTACTTGGGAGGCTGAGACAGGAGGATTGCCGGTTTGAGGCCAGCCTAAGCAACTTAGCAAGACTGTTTCAAAATAAAAAATAAAAAGGGCTGGGGGTATTGCTCAGGGGTAGAATGTCCCTGGGTTTAATCCCCAGTACCAAAAAAAAAATAGTTTAATTTAAAAAAAGGAATGGTGGTGTGACTAATCATATATCCCTTTGCTCTTGTGTCAGTAAATCTCAGGGAATAAAGATAGAAATGTTAGAAACTTCACTAGGACTTTTCTTTTTTTTTTTTTTGAGGTACTGGGGATTGAACCCAGGGGCATTCTATCTCCGGGCTATACCCCCAGTCCTATTTTTTATTCTTTATTTTGAAACAGGGTCTCACTAAGTTGCAGAGGGCCTCACTAAGTAGCTGAGGCTGGCCGCGAACCTGGATCCTCTGCTCTCAGCCTCCCAAGTACTGGGATTACAAGAGTGCACCACCATGCCCGGCTCACTAGGACTTTTCATGCATAAACGTCAAGACTGTAACAGGAATAAGTATAAAATTCCATCCCAACAAACCTAATATTCTTTGGCCCTAGAGTCATCAAATTCACATTTAAACTAATCTGTATTTCACTTTGATTACAATAATGGAGCTTTCAGGGACTAAAATCTATTAACATGAAATTAAGTTTTCAAGCAATTTAGACAGTTACTTATGTATTTATATATTATATATACACATATACACACAATGTATATATGAAATCCTTATACAGACATAAAAATTCTCTTAATAGAAATAAATTATAAGCAATAAAATAAAAAGCTTAGTGTATTATTTGCTTTCTTAAAATAACAAAAACAGATTCATTATCAAAATCTTGTCACTCTTACACAAATTATTCTGACTGGTATGTATTTTTCTTTATGCTGTTTCAACAAACCCTGAGTTTTGCTTGTCCATCTGTGTTTAAATACAAATCCATCATTCTAAGTAAATCAAAATGTTTGAAATAGATTTTTGTATCTTGGTATCTAGTTGTCTGAACTCAGGTTTTCATTTAAAAAAACTGCAGTAAAGTTTATGTCAAATAGAATGACCCTTTGTCTGCTTTAACTTGGTCTATGTTAAATAGATAAAATATTCCCAGCTGTATCAACATCCAACAATGTAATCAAATTGTACTACTTGAAATACTTTATAAATGAATAATTTATCTCTTTACACTGTGGAAGCTTTTCAGTAGGTTCTATAGCTTCTGTATCATCACCTGAAATTTGCCTAAAAAAGAAAAAAATAATAATTCTTTGATTATTTTTAAAACAAACCTATATATAACTTTTTTTGCTTCTGTTTAGGAAATAGTTTCAATCAAGAAACTTGCTATGTCAAACATCTTTTCAAACACTTCACAATATTCAAAAAAAGTCAATTCCAGCTGGGCGTGGTGGCATGTACCTATAATCCTAATACTTGAGGGGCTGAGACAGGAGGATTACAAGTGTGTAAGGTGAGCCTCAACAATTAGGAAGATCCTGTTTCACAATAATAAGGGATGGGGGTGCAGCTCAGTGGCAAAGAGCCCCTGGGTTCGAGTCCCCAGTAAAGTAACTAACACACACACACACACACACACACACAGAGTCAATTCCATTTTTATTGGATGATTATCTGGTTTGTGTATCTTTTTGTGATTATTACTTCCAAGTTTTTGATAATTATCACTTTGAATAGAAAGGTAAAACAGTGAAGCTCAAGTCTTGTTTGGTAGCTTTGGTGAAAAGATCTTTAAGGAATTTAGTGCCAAAAGATAAAAGACTAGTTAACTTTATTTAGCTTTATATAACTTGGCCTGGAACTTGAGATCATCCTGCTTTGGCCTCTCAAGTTAATGGGATTATAGGCACGTGCCAACATGCTTGGCTTTTTTAGCAGATTTTCTTAAATCACTACAACCAATTAAAAATCACTGAATATGAATACAGCATGCTATATATTACTTATATATTACTACAGTAAATATTAAGTTTATAACACTAAAATTAAAAAGTTTCAGCCTTTTTAATTTCCTCTAAGTTAAAAAAAAAGACCTGAAAAAAATTCAGTGGAAACATTTTTAAGAAATGTAAGTTAACTTACAGGCAGGCATTGAAGATACTTCAGCTGTTACAATACTTTTTATCCCCAAGTTTGATAAGCCACCTCTGATTAAGCCACAGGTAAATGCTAGATACTAAAAGGAAAAAATTTTAAGAACTAGTAAGATTTAATAAAATACTAAAGCTACAAATATATTTTGTTAGCCATTCTATCACTGCTATTTAAAGAAGAGAAGGTTGTGAAACCCAGGCATGGTAGTATGTACCTCTAGTCCCAGCTACTCAGGAGGCTGAGGCAAGAGGATCGCTTGAGCCAAGGAATTTGAGGCTAGCCTAATCTCAAAAAATAAAAAATAAATACAAGGCTGTGGGAAAACTGTTCAAGTTACTAAAAAATCTGACTATTACAATATTTCCCAGCTCCCTGGCAACTAAAGTACATGGAAATATGCCTTATGTTTGGCCAGTTAGGTGCTCCATTTCAGGACTCTGAATCTAGAGTGAGAAACAATAATAAAATCTGGAAACAGGTTAGACTTAGTTCTGGGGGCAGCAAAGGTAGCTTGTGTCTACTGTCCATGCTGCCCATAGGATGCTAAATAGACCCTCCCTGTAATAATGATTTTGGTCTTTTTCTGGCTGCTTTAACCTCCTGTGTATCTTGCCTGTTTTCTGAGCCTTCCTATCAATTCTGTAAGCAAACTAACAATATTCCATTCATAGTTGGTTTCCACTATCCACAACCAAGAATCTCAACTTGTTCAACATTTTTTTTTTTTTTGCGGTACTTGGGATTGAACCCAGGGGCATTCTACCTCTGAGCTACACCCCCAGCCCTATTTTTTATTCTTTATTTTGAAACAGGGTCTCACTAAGTTGCAGAGGGTCTAAGTAGCTGAGGCTAGCCTCAAACCTGCGATCCTCTTGTCTCAGCCTCCCAAGTACTGGGATTACAAGCGTGCTCCACTACACCCAGCTAGAAAATTTTGAACTATAAGAGACCTTAGAGCCGGGCATGGTGGCGCATGCTTGTAATCCCAGTACTTTGGGAGGCGGAGACCGGAGGATCCGGGTTCACGGCCAGCCTCAGCTCTCTCTCTCTCTTTCTCTCCCTCTCTCTCTCTCTCTCTCCCTGTCTCTCTCTCTCTCTCTATCTAGTGAGGCCCTCCGCAACTTCGTGAGACCCGGTTTCAAAATAAAGTATAAAAAATAGGGCCGGGGGTGTAGCACGGAGGTAGAACGCCCCTGGGATCAATCCCCGGTACCGCAAAAAAAAAAAAAAAAAATCAGCCAGATGTGGTGGTACATGCCTATATTCCCAGTATGTGGGAGGCTGAGACAGGAGGATCACAGGTTCAAAGACAGCCTCAGCAGTTAGTGAGACCCTCATCAACCTAGCAAGACCCTGTTTCAAAATAAATAGGCGGTGTAGCTCAGAGGTAGAATTCCCCCAGGTTCAATCCCCAGTACCACAAAAAAAAAAAAAAATCACTCAATTGGTCCAACTTACTCTTTTAAAATTAAAGAAACTAAGATCTCCTAAAGTTACATGAGAACCAGACATACTAAAATGAGATGTCAGTAAAAAATGAAAATATACAATTAACCATAAAATGTAGTAAAGCCTAGGTCCCCCCAAAAATACAGAAAATAAGTGATCTTGAATCAGTGAAATTATGAAAAAAGATACCACTCCATTTCTTGGTCCACTTTATTGACATCGTACAGCTATAATAATACTATTTAATAAGTATCTCCCCTATGTGCAAGCACCATGTTATTATTTTTTTTTCAGACAGGGTCTTGCTCTGTGGCCCAGCTGACTTGAACCTCCTGAGCTCAAGTGATCCTCCTGCCTCAGCCTCCTAAATGGCTAGGATAACAGGTATGCACGCCACAGAACCCAGCCTATTAAGTACTTTAAATACATGTAAATCTTATAGCTATAATTATACCCATTTTTTGATGAAGAAACTAAGGTCCAGAGGGGTTATGTCTTGTCTGATCTCAGAAGCCAACTAGGATCAGGCCTGGTTAGTACTTAGATGGGGTTATGTAATTTAATGTCATAAATCTATAAGCTGTCAAGATTAGCCTTTTGTGTATGTGTGTGTGGTAATAGGATCTGAACCTAGGGGCATTGCTGAGGACCTTGTGAAACTGCTGAGGTTGGCCTCAAACCTGTGATCCTCCTGTCTCAGCCTCTCAAGTACTAGGATAACAGGCATGCTCCACAGTGCCCAAGTGAGATTAGCTTTAAAACATAAGTTTATTTGGTCCACAAACCATATCTTTCCACTGTAACTATACTGCCTTTCTGTTAAAATAATGTAGATGTAGACAAAATTTTAGATAAACAGCAGCTTATACATGCCTAGATATTTTAATCACTTCAAATGAACCCTTATATTAAAATCTTATATTAAAACCTTATATTAAAATCCTTAACACATCTGCCTATTTATTCACTGATTCCTATGTAAGTTTAAAAAATAAGATCTATGCCGGGCGTGGTGGCACACGCTTGTAATCCCATTACTTTGGGAGGCGGAGACCGGAGGATCCGGGTTCGTGGCCAGCCTCAGCTCACTCAATCTCTCTCTCTTTCTCTCTCTCTCCCTGTCTCTCTTTCTCTCTCTCTACTTAGTGAAGCCCTCCAGAACTTCGTGAGACCTGGTTTCAAAATAAAGTATAAAAAAATAGGGCCGGGGGTGTAGTGCGGAGGTAGAATGCCCCTGGGTTCAATCCCCGGTACCGCAAAAAAAAAAAAAAAAAGATCTATGCAAAACATGTATCCTTAGAAATTAACTTTAATAATATTTTTTAATTATTTTAATCTAGCCAGACATGGTGGCACATACTTGAAATCCTAGTACTTGGGAAGCTGAGACAGGAGGATTACAAGTTCGAGGACAGGATCAGCAATATAGCAAAGCCCTCCGCAACTTAGTGACACCCTGTTTCAAAATAAGAAATAAAAAGCTGGGCGTGGTGGCACATGCTTGCAATCCCAGTACTTGGGAGGCTGAGACAGGAGGATTACAGGTTCGAGGATAGCCTCAGCAAATAATGAGACTCTCGGCAACCTACTGAGACCCTGTTTCTAAATAAAAAGGGCTGGGGGTATAGCTCAAAGGCAGAATGCCCCTGAGTTCAATCCCCAGTGCCACAAAAAAATAAATAAATAAATAAATAAAATAGGGCTGAGGGTGTAGCTCAGAGGTTCAGTGACCCTGAAGTTCAATACCCAGTATCACCAAAAAAAAAAAAAAAAAAAAAAAAGTGTAATCTAGTCAGGCATGGTGGGACATGCCTGTAATCCTAGTACATGGGAGGCTGAGGCAGAAGGATCGCAGGTTCAATGCCAGTCTCAGCAACTTAGCAAGATCATCAGAAACTTAGACCCTGTGTCAAAATAAAAAAATAAAAGGTGTTGGGGATATTGGTAGTTCAGAGGTAGAATGCCACTGAGTTCAATTCTAGTACCTAATAATAATAAAAATAATAGTAATAATCTATTAAAGGAAATCATAAACTTTGTGGTCAATAATTTTGCACAGCTGTCAATTTTATAAGTTTGAATATCATTACTGATGTATTTATACTACATAAAAGAATCTATCACAAATCTAGATTCATTGGCAGTTAGCAGTGTTTCTTTAATTAGTCACTGTACAGGCCTATTTAACCACAACTTAATACACATAAATTATTCCTGACGAATCTCTATTTCATAGAACATGGTTTAAAGAAAAAGTACAACTTTAGCCAGGCGTGGTGGTGCACACTGGTAATCTCAGTACTTGGGAGGCTGAGACAGGAGGATCGCAGGTTCATGGCCAGCCTCAGCTACTTAGTGAAGCTATCTGCAACTTAGTGAGACCGTGTTTCAAAATAAAGAATTAAAAAAAATAGGGTTGAGGGTATAGCTCATAAGTAGAATGCCCCTGGGTTCAATCCCCAGTACCACAAAAAAAAAAAGAAAAAGAAAAAATACAACTTTAAAACTACTATTTTTAATTCAAGAATCTGTTGTGATTAGCATTGTAATTTTCCCAGTAATTGTACTCTTTTCTTAGTAGAAAGCCCAAATCTTCTATTCCATTAAATACCTTAGATGCATGTTCTAAATACTGTTTTCCTGCAGACATCTGAGTAAGCAAACGAAATTTGTTGTCCTGAAGTACATAGATGCCCTGTTTCAAAAATACAAAAAACATCCAAAGTCAGTGCAATCTGTAGTCCTTAAAAATTACCTTATCCCAAATAAAAAAAATTTAAGTTGTTTCAAGCTATTAAAATTCTCCTTTTCCTTTTTTTTTTTTGTGGTACCGGGGATTGAACCCAGGGGCGTTCTACCTCCGCGCTACACCCCCAGCCCTATTTTTTTATACTTTATTTTGAAACCGGGTCTCACGTAGTTGTGGAGGGCCTCACTAGGTAGAGAGAGAGAGAGACAGAGAGACAGAGAGAGACAGAGAGAGACAGAGAGCTGAGGCTGGTCGCGAACCTGGATCCTCCGGTCTCCCCCTCCCAAAGTACTGGGATTACAAGCGTGCGCCACCACGCCCGGCTTAAAATTCTCCTTTTCCATGGTCAAAATTTTTTAAAAAGAGTATTGAGTTCAGTATTCATAATACTAATATTTACTGAATATGTCTATGCACTAAATATACAAAGATAAAGCCGGGTGTGGTGGTGCATGCTTGTAATTCCAGTACTTGGGAGGTGGAGACTGGAGGATCTGGGTTCGCAGCCAGCCTCAGCTACTTAGTGAGGCCCTCTGCAACTTTGTGAGACTTGGTTTCAAAATAAAAAATAAAAAATAGGGCCAGGGGTGTAGCTCGGAGGTAGAAAGCCCCTGGGTTCAATCCCCGGTACCGCAAAAAAAAAAAAAAAAATACAAAGATATATATGACACAGTCCCTATTAAATAATTCAGAGCGGGGCTGGGGATGTGGCTCAGTGGTACAACACTTGCCAAGCAAGCGAGACCCTGGGGTTCAATCACCAGCACCACATTAAAAAAAAAGCCAGATGTGGTGGCACATGCCTGTAATCCCAGTACCTGGGAGGCTGAGACAGGTGGATTGCAAGTTTGAGGCCAGCCTCAGCAACTTAGCAAGACCCTGTTTCAAAATTAAAAAATAAAAAGGGCTGGGGAGGGGTGTAGATCAAAAAAAGAAGCCCCCTGGGTTCAAATGATCACCAGTCCAAAAAAAAAAAAAAGAATGCAGTCTTGTGTAATCACTAATCAGGCATATCTAGAAAGTGAATAAATGTAGTCACTTCTCATTAGCATTCCAAGTTAAGCTTGTCATTATATGAAAAAAAGAATTTTGATAGTAGATATATTATTTTCAATTTTTATACTTATATTGCCAAATACATTCTAAATATTCCTTTGAGGTTAACAAAATAAAATCAATTTGTTTTACTGTTGTTGTTATTGTTTTGGGTTTTGTTCTTGCTTTCTACAGTGCTGGGGATCAAACCTAGGGCCTCATGCATGCTAGGCAAGTGTTCCACCACTGAACTACATCCACAGCACCCAAAAAAAATCTATTTAAATGCAGTTTTCTATGCAATCTACTAATTCTGTAGTAACAAAATCTCATAAGAAAAGCGAGCGGAGCCAGGCGTGGTGGTGCACACTTGTAATCCCAGTACTTGGGAGTCTGAGATAGAAGGATCATAGGTTTAAGACCAGCCTCAGCAACTCAGTGAGCCCTCCACAACTTAGTGAAACCCTGTTTAAAAATAAAATATAAAATAGGGCTGGGGGTGTAGCACAGAGGTAGAATGCCCCTGAATTCAATCCCCACTACCAAATAAAAACGAAAAGGGGGAGAGGTGGCATACACCTATAATCCCAGTACTTGGTAGGTTGAGACAGAGGATCACAGGCTTGTGGCCATCCTCAGCAACTTAGCAAGACTTTCAGCAATTTAGTAAGACTCTGTTTCAAAATAAAAAAATAAAATAGGGCTGGGGATGTAGTTCAGAGGTAGAACACCCCTGAATTTAATCCCTAATACCAAAACAATGAGAGAAAAATGACATCAGTAATAAACAAACAATGCAAGAGTTATTTAAGAGTTAAATATGAGCTGGGTGTGCTGGCACACGCTTGTAATCCCAGTATTTGGGAGGCTGAGACTGGAGGATCCGGGTTCGCAGCCAGCCTCAGCTACTTAGTGAGGCCCTCCGCAACTTAGTGAGACCCTGTTTCAAAATAAAGAATAAAAAATAGGGCTCAAGGTGTAACCCGGAGGTAGAATGCCCCTGGGTTCAATCCCCAGTATCGCCAAAAAAAGAAAAAGAAAATTAAGAATTAAATATGCTTTTTATTTTGGGGTTTTAAATGTGCTCTTTATTTTGGGGTTTTGTTAAGAGTTTTGATACTGGGGATTGAACCTAGGGGCGTTCTACCTCTGAGCTAGATCCCCAGAGCTATTTTATTTTTTATTTTGAAACAGGGTCTCACTAAATTGCTAAGACTGGCCTCGAACCTTTGATCCTTCTGTCTCAGCCTCCCAAGCACCGGGATTATAGACATGTGATATTTTACCTGGCTTTGTTTTTGTGGCGCTGGGTGTCAAACCCAGGGCCTTGTGCATGCTAGAGAAGTGCTCTGCCACTAAGCTACATCCCCAGCCTATTAATTAGACTTTAGAAATTACTCTGAAGACATAAATGTGATATATTTATGTTCTGCATATTATTACCACTTAGTAATAATAACTAAGGAACCAAATCTTCAAACAAATATTCTGACATTTGCTACATTTTAAAATTTAACATAACTTACATAACTGGGGGAGGGGAGAAACAGCTATAATCACTGATAATTGCCTCTTTGTCTTTATTTTCACTTTACCATACTAGAGAAAAAAAACTAATGACTTATTAATAACATAAGAGGAGGAACATTCCAAAGTTGATCAGAAATTACTTTGAATTTTAAATAATCAAATTTAAAAACTAAGACATTTTTTAAGTTAAAGGACTTAAAAACTAGTTCTTAATTTATTTAAATACCTGATGATTTGTCCTTAGATTGTCGATTTGTTTCTTGAATACTGTAGTCCAAAAATCTTTACAAATGAACTTCATGATGTCTAACTCATCCTTGAACCTTGCAGTATCTTTTGTAAACCTAAAAAGATCAACTAGAAGTAATACAATATTTTTCTTCCAAAGAAACCAAAGGGAAGCAAATATATTTTTTTCTCACTCTCCCCAACAGGGGCAAATCACTAACCAATTTCCAAATGCTACAACAGCACTGAACATTCATTGATAGTCATAAAGTGATAAGTACCAAAAAAATAGATTCCATCTTAATAGATTCACATTGTTTTTTAATTATGGAGCCTAAAAGTATATTAGTTATTAATCTAATGGTATAGCCAAAATTTCAAGTACAATTCAGTATAGCACAAAAAAGAGCTGAGCATAATTATAATATTGTTACATTAAATATGATCAAAATTCATAGCCAGGCACCATGGTGCACACCTGTAATCCCAGCTACTCAAAAAGATGAGGCGGGAGGATTGCAACTTCTAGGCCAGCTGGGACAACTCAGGGAAACCCTATAACCCGACCCCACCAACCATACACAAAATGTATATATACACACACATACATCCATATATGTATATATGTATATATAAATCAGAATCCGATTATACTAGCTAGATGCAGTGGCACATGCCTATAATCCCAGCAACCTGAGAAGCTAAGGCAGGAAGATCACAAGTTTGACACCAGTCTTGCCAACTCAGTGAGACCCTGTCTCAAAATAAAAAGGGCTGGGGATGTAGCTCAGTGCTAAAGCACCTGTGGGTTCAATCCCCAGTACTGCAAAAAAAAGAGACTATTCTGATATTAAGAAAGGAATACAAAAAGAACTGATCTATAATTTGGAAGATTATTATTCATAAACATAGATTTTAAGACATTTTCATCCCTAGTCTTTGTGTGTGTGTGTGTGTGTATGTGGTACTGAGGAATGAACATAGGGGCTTTCTACCTCCTAAGCTATACCCCTAGCCCTATTTTTTATTTTGAAACAGGGTCTAAGTTGTGGCAGGCCTTACTAAGTTGCTGAGGCTGGCCACGAACCTGCAATCCTCCTATCTCAGCCTCCCAAGACCTGGGATTACAAGCGTGCGCCACCATGTCCAGTTCATTCCTATACATTTAAACAAAATTCCTTTCGGGTTAAAAAACCTTCTAGACCTTAAGTAGAAAATGCAATGAAAGCTTAAACAGCTGTTTCAAAATACCAATATTTTCATGAAAAAAATCTTCAAATATTAATTTATTTTTATTTCATTTATTTTTGGAGGTACTGGAGATGGAACCTATGGGCCTTCTACCTCTGAGCTACACCCCCAGTCTTATTTTATTTTTTTATTTGGAAAGAAGGTCTCACTAAGTTGCTGAGAGTCTTGCTAAATTGCTGAGGCTGACTTCCAGCCTGCGATCTTCCGGTCTCAGCCTCCCAAGTACTGGGTTTATAGGTGTGCACCACCACTCCCAGCTCAAATATTAAAATATAAAATTTGGATTATTGCATTAACCTAGCATAAGACCTAAAAAGGAATTAATTTCTTTTTTGGCTAAGGATTGAACCCAGGGTCTTGTACATGCTAAGCACACATTTTACCACTGTGCTATATTTCTAGCTCCTTAAAAAGAAATCTCAATCTGTGATTAAAGAATTAAGCCAGAGCCGGGTGTGGTGGCGCACGCTTGTAATCCCAGTACTTTGGGAGGTGGAGACCGGAGGATCCGGGTTCGCGGCCAGCCTCAGCTCGCTCTCTCTCTCTCTCTCTCTCTCTACTTAGTGAGGCCCTCCGCAACTTTGTGAGACCCGGTTTCAAAATAAAGTATAAAAAATAGGGCGGGGGTGTAGTGCGGAGGTAGAACGCCCCTGCGTTCAATCCCCAGTACCGCAAAAAAAAAAAAAAAAAAAAAAAAAAGAATTAAGCCAGGCATGGCAGTGCATGCTTGTAATTCCAGTACTTGGGAGGCTGAGACAGGAGGATCGCATCGCAGGTTTGAGGACAGTCTCAGCAAGTAGTGAGACTCCCATCAACCTAGTAAGACCCTGTTTCCAAATAAAAATAAAATGGGGGTGTAGCTCTGAGGTAGAATGCCTCTGGGTTCAATTCCCAGTCCAAAAATACAAAGAAAAGAATTAAAATATCTCAAGTTTTTAATCCCAGTACTTTGGGAGGCAGAGATTGGAGGATCCGGGTTCACAGCCAGCCTCAGCTCTCTCTCTCTCTCTTTCTCCCTGTCTCTCTCTCTCTCTCTCTCTCTCTCTCTCTCTACCTAGTGAGGCCCTCCACAGCTTCGTGAGACCTGGTTTCAAAATAAAGTATAAAAAAAATAGGGCTGGGGGTGTAGCGCGGAGGTAGAACGCCCCTGGGTTCAATCCCCAGTACCGCAAAAAAATAAATAAAGTTTTAAGGAATCTTTTTTTTTTGGTGGTGGTACTGAGGATGGAACCCAGGGGCATTCTACCTCCGAGCTATACCCCCAGACCTATTTTATTCTTTTATTTGGGAACAAGGTCTCACTAAGTTGCAGAGGGCCTCACTATGTAGCTGAGGCTGGCCGCGAACCTGCGATCCTCCTGTTTCAGCCTCCCAAGTACTGGGATTACAAGTGTATGCCACCAACACCCAGTTCTTAAGGAATCTTTTGAAATGGATCAATCATCTTTGTTCATAACCTACCTGGAAGAAAATTTTCAAATCCATACTGCTCACCTTTCTATCAATCCTTGTCCTACTCGAAACCCCATGTTTTCCAGTTTAGTAATACAGCGTCCATTTTCCTGTTTTAAAAGATAATTTTTAAATACTTTTAGAATGCCAGGATATTAACATTCAAAAATTATAAAAATTTTGGTTAAAAACATGACAATGCATATTAGATGGAAATCTACTAATCTGAAAAATACAGAATGTCATCTACCTTTAACAAATATATTTAAACTATTTGAAAACTCCCATCAAAGAGAATACTGTAAAAATGTTGAGTAATAACAGCAAAGTTTGATGCAAAGTAATTCGTGTATAAAGCGCCAGAAAATTCACATGAAAGGAATGTTATAAAAGTGATAAATTTAATTGGGCATGGTGGTGTGCACCTGTAATCCCAACAACTCAGTAGACTAAGACCAGCTCAGACAATTTATCAAGATAGATAGTATCTCACCGGGCGAGGTGGCGCATGCCTGTAATCCTAGTACTTGGGAGGCTGAGATGGGAGGATTGCAGGTTCAAGGATAGTCACAGCAAGTAGTGAGACTCAATCAACCTAGCGAGACCCTATTTCAAAATAAAAATAAGATGGGTGTGGGGGCGCACACTTGTAATCCCAGTACTTGGGAGGCTGAGATAGGAGAATCACAGGCTCGCGGCCAGCCTTAGCTACTTAGTGAGGCCACCTGCAACTTAGACCCTGTTTCAAAATAATAAAAAATAGGACTGGGGTGTAGCTTCAAGGTAGAAAGCCCCTGGGTTCAATCCCTGGTATGGCAAAAACAAACAAACAAACAAACAAACAAACAAATAAATAAATAATAAATAAAATAGGACTGAGGGTATAGCTTGGAGGTAGAATGCCCCTGGGTTCAATCCCCAGTATCCCACACAAAGAAAACAACCCTATCTCAAAATTTTAAAAAATAGTAAGACCCTGTTTTCAAATAAGAAATAAACACCTTTGTTCATACTGGTAATGACTGTTTCTGAGTCAGCATGACAGTTGAAATGCAGCAGAGAGCTGTTCCTCTCCTGGAGCTTGCTCCTCTCCTGCACTTTGCAGAGACTGTGCTTACCCAGTTCTTTCAAGTCAGGCAACTTCCTCATATCAGGAAGATTTGGGGTATTTACTACTACAGCTGAATGTAAATACACTGTTTTCTATGTTTGATTTTGTGTTATAAAAGGAATATGCAAAGCTAGGTATGATGGCCCATGCCTGTAATCCCAGTACTTGGGAGACTGAGACAGGAGGATCACAAGTACAAGGCCAGCCTCAGCAACTTAGTGAGGCCCTCAGTAACTTAGTGAGAACCTGT
>PVJS01032549.1:0-22704 GCA_004027185.1 Glis glis | reverse complement strand
TACCGCAAAAAAAAAAAAAAACAAGTGTGCGCCACCACACCCGGTTGTACTGGACTTATTTTATGCTTCTCCCCACATCTGTTCATCCACAGCTGCCCTCACATCTCAGCCCCGACTCTGCCTCCTAAGCCTCATCTCCTAACACTGCCAGTTGTCTCCTCTCCCTTCCCCAGATGAAAAGAGACCAAATTCCTGAGTTATTTTTACAGTAAAATCACCAAGGAAAACCACCTAGCCACCATTAAACTCTGATGTCATTTACTTGTTACTGTAACACAACCTAGCATTAGTCTGAAAAAAAATTCCATCATCCTTTCACTTTATACTCAGCAAAAAGCTAGAGAAAAGAGAGTTTCTCTAACCTCAACCATTCCCGTGAGGCAAAGAGGAATATGCTACCATATTGAATGATCGTCCTGCGAGAGATGAGAGAGGCGGGTGGGAATAGCTACATTATGTCACCGTAATATGTAACCTGTCTCGTTTCATCGCCACCTCGCCCTTTAAATGAGGTTGCATTTCCCCAGAAGCCGACCCGAGGCAAGTGTTCACATGAATGCATTCATTTGGGAAACACTGGTTATGGAGTAGAGAAATGAGATGGGCATGGGCAAAGAAGTCAATTAAAAGTGCAGTGTTGGGCAAATGAGCGCTGTGGCCAGCAGGAGGTCAAGTTCACTAGGGAGCTCTGGGAGGCTGTGGAGAACATGCCTCAGACATATCCCAACCGCAAAGCAAGGCAGCTCAAGCCCTTATCCGCCAGCTCTCCACCTGCCCTTTGACTACTTGAGAGCATGCGTCATCACTCCTGCTCGCCCATACACACAGGCTAAGCAGATATCCACAGCCACCACCACCCCTACGCCAGAGAGTGACAGGTGTCCACAGGTAGTCACAGGTGTGCTATGCATAAAAGTTAGTGCCAGAAACACAGGTGTGAAGGCACATACCTTGTCAGCTGTACCCTCTACATCCAAATCATGCCACTGCCAAACTCACACCTATGCTAACCACCTATGAGCTCTCTTTTATAAACACTGATTTCCTCCCCCCTCAGGCAGAATGTTTTATGTCCCTCTATTTAAAATGATCTCAACAAAGCCGGGCGTGGTGGCGCACACTTGTCATCCCAGTACTTGGGAGGCTGAGACAGGAGGATCCGGGTTCGCGGCCAGCCTCAGCTACTTAGTGAGGCCCTCCGCAACTTAGTGAGACCCTGTTTCAAAATAAAGAATAAAAAATAGGGCTGGGGGTGTAGCTCGGAAGTAGAATGCCTCTGGGTTCAATCCCCAGTACCGCAAAAATAAAATAAAATGATCTCAACAACTCAGATTCTGTCTCACAAATAAAGTCACTGGAAAGGTAATGGATCCCTATCTAATATCTGTCAATTTAGGACTGCTCACCTTGCTTCTCATTTTTGGAGGGTTGGACATCCCAGTGTCCTGGCTACTCATGAAATGCCTCATAACCAAATCCTTTGAGCCTACATTTCTTTGCCTAAGGTGGTCCTCCACAGAGCTCAGGCTTCCTGAGGAAAAGCTATTCCTTGGCAGCCGCATGTGCATAATCAACAGCACTTACCTTCTGTGTGGAGAGTTCGCTCTCAACGAGTCTCCATAGCTGTAATGAACGGCCTAATCCTGCACATTTCCCCCACAGAGAGGTGATTATATCTGTCACCTGATTATTGCCAGGGGTGGCTCATTCTCATTACAGTGACTTCATGGCTGCAGATGACTCATGGGCCACTGCAATTATTTACTGAGTCTTTGTGGGTTGAAAAGGCAAACTGGAGATATTGTTATCTTATTTTCTAACTTGTGAGTAAATCCAAGAAGCTCCTAGAGAAGGATAGGAGTCCTGTTCAAGCTCTCTTTTAAGTTTATCACTGAAATATCAGCACCAATTTCAGTTTTGTTTGTTGGTTGGTTTTGTTTGGTTGGTTAGTTGATTTGGTTGTTGTTTTTTTGGTTTTTCTTTTTTTTGGGGGGGTACTGGAGATTGAACCCAGGGGCATTCTACCTCTGAGCAACACCCCCAGGACTTTTTTTTTATTTGAAAACAGGGTCTCACTAAGTTTCTAAGGCTGGGCTTGAACCTGCGATCCTCCTGTCTCAGCCTCCCAAGTCCTGGGATTACAGGCGTGCGCCACTATTCCCGGCTTGGTTTTGTTTTGTTTTGTTTTGTTTTGTTTTGTTTTGTTTTGTTTTGTTTTGTTTTAACAGTGCTGAAGACTGAACCCTGCACTATATTACTGAGCTCCACACACAACCCCCAACTTCAGTTTTAATGAGACAACTGTTTGAACCCCAGTAACTCCTCAAGCTCAGCACCCCAGCTAAGGATAGCACCGAAGTGTCATTTTTTCCCAATGTGGATATTCAAGGTGACACCGAGATGACTTTTATAGTTTAACTAGATAACTAAAATAAAAAAAATATTATTTGCAAGTGTAGGGGCATGTCTGATTAAGTGCCAGTGCTGAAAATAACCATCAATCCAGCCCATATTGGAGGGCCATATGGACGTATGAATGAGGCTACCAAAACAAGCACTAACACACAATTTCATTTTAGACAAAACTGTCTCTTGTTCAAAAAATTGGAGGTGGGGGAGGGGTAATGATCTAATTATCTGGGAATGGGCGAGTTAATCTAGTTGTGCCGTGTACAGAAAGGGGTGCTCAGTCGGGGAGAAGGGAAACGATGCATGAATAAGCTTCTACCAGGCAGAGAAGACAGGGCACATGTCCCGGCCCTGTGAGCTACACTTCCTTGACAGCTTTGGATTATTAAGAAAACAATTGCCAAGACATAAAGTAATATTCAAGAGCAGTTGCCAGATAATATGTTGTCTTCCCAATGGTTAGAGTATCCCATGAAACGCCCTCTTGACAGAGCCACTCTCCTCCAGTGCTGATTTACAGAGCACTATTCCCGGGAAAAAAGCAGTTGGTTTAATTTATAGTAACCCGGGGCTAACCAAGGAAGTGGAATCAGCAGATAGCTGGCAGGAGAGTAAAAGATGAGCGTAGCTATTCATGTAAATCTTTCTCCATTTTATTAACTACCAGACATCAAAGGCAACCCGATTCCCAGCTCCTATTCCCAGCTACTTGTAAGTACTCTGCCCCTCTATCAAAATGACATTCGCTATCCAAATCCTAAATGATAAAAGGTAGCCAGACCATGTTGAAAGGAACTTGAAACATCATGCAACATCATTGTTTGGTTTTGTAAAATGTGGAAAGACGGAGGCTCAAAATGACCAAGTCACTACCCGAGATCACATGATTAGTTTGGGATTCCAGCTTGGGAATCGTTCCACTGCTTCCTACAGCAAAGAATTCTAGATGTTTGCAAGGCTGTTACTAGCTGCACCACTCTGGTATAGCATACATTGACCCAGATCTTGAACCACATCTTTTGGGTAAATCAGGTACATCCAGAAGTTTTGTTAATAATACTCAGAACAGCCAGGTGTGGTGGTGCACACCTGTAATCCCAGAACTTGGGAGGCTGAGGTGGGAGACTTGCAGGTTCAAGGTCAGCCTCAGCAACTTAGCAAGACCCTGTTTCAAAATGAAAAATAAAATAGCTGGGTGTGGTAGTGCACACTTGTAATCCCAGTACTTGGGAGGCTGAGATGGGAGGATGGCAGGTTCAAGGACAGGCTCAGCAAGTAGTGAGACTCTCTTCAACCTAATGAGACCCTGTTTCAAAATAAAACTAAAAAATAACAATAATAAGGCTGTAGGTGTAGCTTGGAGGTAGAATGCCCCTGGGTTCAACCCCCAATACCACCAAAGAGAAAAATAAAATAGGGTTGGAGACGTAGCTCAGAGGTAGAATGCCCCTGGATTGAATAATAATAGTAGTAGTAGTAGTAGTAGTAGTAGTAATAATAATAATAATAATAATAATAATAAAAGAGGAGGAAGAGGAGGAGGAGAAGAAGAAGAAATTCAGATCATCAGGGCACTATTGGGTCCACTCAAGAAGTGACTTACTAAGCAAGATCACTGTGAAATAAACATTCATTGATCTTCATCTCTTCACTGTAATAATATACAAGGCTATCAAGGGAGAGCCTGGCTGCTCTCCAGGACAAGATAAGTAGTTTCAGATCTCGCCTGTTTGAGAACAGTGACAGGGACCGAATGCTCTGCAAACACTTCTCCTAGTTCTAAGATTCTATAAAATGAATTTATATATTTCAAGGTTGAATCACAGTAGCATTTCTGCAGTAAAAGTTCATAAAAATTTTACCTTCTATCTGTCTAGCTCTTCACTGGTTACAGAGCATATTCCCTTATATAAACTATCTTCTAATAACCCTGGGAGGTTAAAAAGGCAGGAGCAATGTTTTGAGCAATCCTGGGAGAGGAAAAAATATAAAGGCTAAGAATCTGAAGTCAGAGAGACTCAGATTTAAGCCTCAGCTCTGCTCCTCACCACAAATGACCTGATTAGCTTTCTTCATCAGTAAAGTGGGAGTCATTAATGCAAGATGTGGGTTGCCCTGGGTCTGATTCCAAAATTCTTCCAACCTCATCACCCTCTCTATTGTCTTCGTGTGTGTGTGTGTGTGTGTGTGTGTGTGTGATTGAACCCAGGAGCATTCTCTGAGGTATACCTCCAGTCCTATTTTTTTTTTTTGAAACAGGGTCTCGCTAAGTTGCTGAGGCTGGCCTTGAACCTGCGATCCTCCTGTCTCAACCTCCCAGGTACTGAGATCTTTTCTTTTCTGTATTCTGATGCTTTGACCACCCCTCCCAGGGCTGACCAGTTCCCAGAGAGATCAAACAACTAACCTAAAGGTGTGCTCTGCAAATGCAAACCCCCCAACCAGAGCCCACACCCCAGTCATCTCCTTTATAAGCTCACATACTCCAGGTTACTCTATGCACCTGCCTTCCTCACCCCCAGCCCAGAAATCAGACACCTAGAGGCAGCCCCTATGCTCCAAAGCCACTGAAATCAAACTAGCCAAGCCTAACCTTGCATACCCTGCCCTGATCACCCATGCCTTCCTGCAGAAATCAGACTGAGGTCTTTTTCTCACAGTATCCCGGTCTACCTCCTGACGTACCTGGGGCTTCCTCGTACGGCCCTCCACGGTGTGATGCTGCATGCCGCCTCCTCCTGCATCCTCCTAGTGATAGTTCTTTCCTTATCAGTAGTCCTAAGTAGACCCCAAGTCTCCCATTAACACACTGTATTCTACAGCACTCCTACCACCTGTTACCCACCCCGCCTCCCAACCCAGCACCAGCATAGGTCACATAGCAGACAGTAACTCTGATGCTTAATTTCTTCCTTTCTTTCTTTCTTTCTTTCTTTCTTTCTTTCTTTCTTTCTTTCTTTTCTTTTCTTTCTTTCTTCTCTTTCTCTTTCTTTTCTTTCTCTTTCTTTTCTTTCTTTCCTTCCTTCCTTCCTTCCTTCCTTCCTTCTTTTCTTTTCTTTTCTTTCCTTTTCTTTTCTTTCTTTTTTGGTACTGGGTATTGAGCCCAGGGGCATTCTACCTCCAAGCTATACCCAGCCCTTATTTTTTATTTTGGAACAGAGTCTCACTAAGTTGCTGAGTGTCTCACTAGGTTACTGAGGTTGGTCTCAAACCTGTAATCCTCCTGTCTCAGCCTCCCAAGCACTTGGATTGCAAGGATGTGCCACCCCTCCCAGAGATGCTTACTTTCATATGCCAACTTGGCTGGGACATAGTGCCCAAATATTTGGTCAAATATTATTCAGAATGTTTCTCTCTTTTTTTTTGTGGTACTGGGGATTGAACCCAAGGGCATTCTACCTCCAAGCTACACCCCCAGCCCTACTTTTATGTTGAGTTTGAAACAGGGTCTCACTAGGTTGATGAGAGTCTCACTACTTGCTGAGTCTGTCCTCTAACCTGCAATCCTCCTGTCTCAGCCTCCCAAGTACTGGGATTACAAGCGTGTGCCACCATGCCCCGCTCAGAATATTTCTGTGAATGTTTTCTGGATGAGAGTAATGTGTAAATCAGCAGACTTTGAGATGCCTGCAGATTTTGGATTTGCACCTCCATGATCACATGATTGAATTTCTTAAACACACACACACACACACACACACACACACACACACACACACACATCACTGCCGATTCTGTTCTCTGGAGAACCCTAATACAGTGACACTGAGATTAAATATACAAAATCACATCTGCTGTGAACCAGAATGCTCACAGCAGCACTCTGCATAATTGGCAAAAACCAGAAGCAGCCCAAATGGTCATTTGATGTGATTTGAGTGAATAAATTACAATAGACTCATCCAATGAAATATGACACACTGATGAACATAAATGAACTACAACTACACTCAACACGAACGAAGCTCATGAATACAATATTGGATAAGGCAAGACTAATCTGTGGCCATGGAGCTCCTGGGAGGAGGAACGGGAGGAAGTCAGGACCGCTAAGCTCCTGGGGTGCTCCCGACTTCATTTGGGGTTTGGTTACATGTGTGAGCCAATTGGTGAAAAATTCATTGAGCTGTACGTTGGTGATCTGGGCCCTTTCCTGTGTACGTGTTCTACTTCACTCGAGTTTACAAAGGTATAAAAATAAATCAAAATGGAGCCAGGCGTGGTGGTGCACACTTGTAATTCCAGTACTTTGGGAGGCGGAGACCGGAGGATCCAGGTTCGTGGCCAGCCTCAGCTCTCTCTCTCTCTCTCCCTGTCTCTCTCTCTCTCTACTTAGTGAGGCCCTCTGCAACTTCGTGAGACCCGGTTTCAAAATAAAGTATAAAAAATAGGGCTGGGGGTGTAGCACGGAGGTAGAATGCCCCTGGGTTCAATTTCCAGTACCGCAAAAAAAAATAAATAAATAAATAAATAAATAAATAATAATGATATTTTCTCAAAGTTTCTCATTATTCTAGTCAGTAATTTGTCTCTAAGATACAGTGGGCATCCGTACACTTGAAACTCACAATTTAGAGGAGAAATGCTTCTGAGAAACACTGAGAAAATGTTTTCAGAGATTCAGTGGCTTACTTTCAGAGGCACATGCTTGTATTCCTAGTACTTGGGAGGCTGAGACAAGAGGATCACAGGTTTGAGGCCAACCTCAGTAACTTAGTGAGATCCTCAGCAACTTAGCGAGACCCTGTTCCAAAATAAAAAATAAGGACTCTGAACCTCAGAATCAGCCCTGCAGGTATATCAAACATTCTTTTATTTCCGTGAGGGACAGAATTCTATGGAGAACCTGGTGCAACAATCCCCTGGGCATCTAAGGTTTTTATTTATTTTTTAAGACAATGGAATTTCCCACTGTAATTATCTCAAGTGTCTCTGAGCAAGTTGAATAAATTAGACATGCAATCTATACTGCACACTTCAAGAACTGCAAGTCATTCTCTGAACTTTAAGGTGGGGGGGGGGGAGACAAACAAAAGAAAGCAAGGTGAAAAATCATCGCATTAGCCAGACAGTGCCCGCAAGCTTGCTTGAACTTTGGGCTTGGGGAGAGGCTGAGCAGATTGTGTGTTGAGAATGGACTGACTCAGGGAATGTAGTTGGTTCTGTATGTCAGAAATGTGGCGTTCAGACAGGACTTGGAGGGGCTGGGGCTGTAGCTCAGTGGAAGAGCACTTGCCCAGCATGCCTGAGACCCTGGGTTCATCCCCAGTACCACAAAAAGAAAAAGAGTGAAAAAACACAGATAGGACTTAGGAATGGAGGCATGTACGCCCCAGTCTATCAGTGCTGGAATCTCTTCTGCAGGACCTGGGTTATGCATAACACAGAGAACATCAAAAGCTCAGAGCTGGCCCTGCCCTCGGGATAAACTCTGCACATCTTGAGCTGGCCCCAAGCTCTTTCTGTGCCCTCCTTGCTCCTCCTCCACACACCCTGTGCTACAGCCCATTTGCACTTCTGGGAGTTACAGGAATGGGCCAGGAGCCCTTCCCTTCTTACCTTTGAGCACCCTGTCTTTCACCTGGAAAACTGAAACAACAATATGGCAAACTCCTCCTCATCCCTCAAGACCCATCACGCCTCCAAAATGCCTTCCCTAACCCAGTCTGTGCCAAGAGCCCTCCGGTATACCATATGCCTTGGTCAGTCCCTCATCCCTCCTTCCCTCTCCCTGTACCCCTCTGCTCCTCCTTCTCTGCTGTCCCCCTCTCTGTCCATCTTTCTCTCCTCCTTTCGGCCCACCTTGTTAGCTTTGGTCTCTCAGAATTCATTCTTCATATAGCAAGGCTCCTTTGTGTTGGACCAATTACCATAGCCGGGCGTATGAGACATTAACGACAACCAGAGCTGAGCCTGTCACCAGGGGGAAGGGAGGAAAGGTGCTGAATCAAAGTGTCATATACACTTCAAATAACTTCAGATTGCTTAATATTTGTATTAAATTTCAAGGGTATTCCATAAAGCACAAGCTCCAGGTAGGGCTTATTTACCCACATCCATGCATCTTGCACAAAACTAAGAATGGTTCATAAGTCAGTGGGCTGTACAGATGACGAGGCAGGGATGTGTCCCGTCTTATCCACTCCCCCCTCCCCAGCACCTAGTACAGTGCCTGGCAGATGATGGACACTTATTAAACATCTAAGTAAAGAAATGAATTTGTGAATGAACATATCATTTCTTAAGATGACTTAAGAATTTCTCTTTGCTAAAATCAGATCCCTCACACACACACACACACACACACACACATACACTTCACCTCAACCAGGCAAAGGAAACTGAAACTCAGTGGTTTGCCGTATTTCAGTCAACCACCACTTCCAAACAATCTGTTTTTGTTGTTGTTTTGTTTGTTTGTTTGTTTGTTTGTTTGTTTTGGGGGTGTGGTACTTGGGATTGAACCCAGGGGCATTCTACCTCTAAGCCACACCCCTAGACCTATTTTATTTTTTATTTTTGAAACAGGGTCTCACTGAGTTGCAGAGGGCCTTGCTAAGTTGCTGAGGCTGCCCTTGAACCTTCGATCCTCCTGTCTCAGCCTCCCAAGTACCGGGATTACAAGTGTGCGTCACCACGCCCAGTTCAAAACAATCTGTTCTTAAGTCACCTATAGCCTGCTAAACTACTGGAAGCCTTCTACCTTACCTACAGCCCCTTCTTCCAATTCTGTTGTGGGTGAGCTGCATAAGAAATTCTGGTGCCTGACCTAGGAGGCCCCTGAGCAAAGAAACCAGCTCTGGACCTGCCAAAGCCCAGCCAAACTAAAAATGAATGAATCTCAAAACGAATAAAGAACCTCTCTTCTGATTGCTTCCTAACTGCATGGCTGACCAGGTTCAGGAAGCAGATGAAAGTCAGAAAACGATTGTAGGAGCCCAATCTGTACAAATGAGGCTGCTTACATTGGATTAGAACGGAAATGTGGTGCACTATTTCTGGATATTGCGTCATTTTTCACATGGTGCCTTTGGAAAGAGCCTCTGATGATAGAGAAGGCCTCAGAAGGACCACATGAAACCGAATAAAACATCAGCGCTGGGCAAGTGTGGTTCATCATGCATTTTTTAAACCCTAGTGTACAGAGAACAGAGAATTGGCTTCGATCAGTCAGACACACACACACATCGCCTTTTTTTAGCTGTTTGAAACCTTCATCTCTCAACTCACCTCAGGGCTTTTATATTCAAAAACCAGGCAAGAACACAACTAAAATGGCAATGTATGCTCCAGCACCAATTCTATTTTGTGGGGGGGGGGTACTACCTCCGAGCTACACCTCCATCCCAATTTTATTTTTTTATTTTTGAAACAGGGTCTCACTAAATTGCTGAGGGTCTCGTTAAGTTGCTGAGGCTGGCCTTGAACCTGCGATCTTCCTGTCTCAGCCTCCCAAGTACTGGGATTACAGGTGTGTGCCACCACGCCCAGCT
Organism: Glis glis; assembly: GCA_004027185.1. Classification (NCBI taxonomy): domain Eukaryota; kingdom Metazoa; phylum Chordata; class Mammalia; order Rodentia; family Gliridae; genus Glis; species Glis glis. The sequence goes on along the minus strand of PVJS01032549.1, from coordinate 12,802 downwards.
AAGAGTTGTGATCTTATCTTATGTAGGTATGTGTCAGTTGTATGTATAATTTCTCCCTCCGTGTATAAACTCCCAGAAGTAGAGACCTTGTTGGCCTTGTTTGTCACCATATCCAGGGGCCTAGCTCAGTGTCCGGCACATGGCAGGTACTTGAAATTTTGTTAATTATTGAACAAACACAATACGGAAAAGCTGTGGAATGTGTTGTCAGGAGGGGGGAAAGAAACTGCTTTCTGATTTTTTTTTTTTTTTGGTTTTTTAGTAGCCTGCAATCAACACACAAAATCAGACTTGGTGAAAGACAGCTAATTTTCTTAGTATTGATGCATCCCCGCTTGCAAAGAGACCAAACCACAGAAGCTAAATTGAAATCCTCCCTCACTGGAATGAGTTCTCACTTTCTGCTTACAGACTGGAGTCTCTAGATTTCAATTACCACGAGTGTCACCACGAGTAACAGTCACTCAAATTCCTTGGCTCCGCAGAAGTCGAAACCCAGGCCCGCCAAGCCAGAGACACCTTCACGGATCTCCTTGTGTTTTGAATCATTTCCATAGAAACTGGGAAGCATTCCCAGCAGAGGCTTCCTAACTTCCAGCAATTATCTTAAGGTCTGATTAACATTTTAAATGTCACCTGTATAAATTAAAACTGTTTACAGCTCACGACGTCATTATTTTGTGACTCATAATAATTTTGCCACAGCTCGCCAAAACTCACTTCTTTGGAAAATCCCATTCTGAACATTTCCTGCTGGATGAGTCCTGGCACAATCTCCTTCCTGGTCCAAATATCTAGCTTCCCTTTTTATCCTTCACTTTGGTAGTCTCGGCTTCCTTGCCGGGAACATTGTGTGTATTCGAGGTGTCGGATTTGGCAGGGTGACTATTTGAAAACAGTTCTTCTAGTTATGTAAGTTACCCAACACAATCTAGAGCTGGCTTAAAGAAAACAAATGGAGATTTCTGGGTATAGTTCTATATCAATCAAGCATCGCTCATTGTCATCGATCTTGTTGGTGGCCACAGTACTCTCCCAGGGATTAGAGAATAGGATAATGATTTGGGGAGGTCACCTCTACTTGTGGTCATTTTTTACCAAAAACAATGTTTAAAAATAGCTCTTTCTTGAAACAGATGTGGTGGTGTATGCCTGTAATCCCAGCTACTCAGGATGCTAAGGCAAAATAATAACAAGTTTCAAGAACAACCTGGGCAACTTAGTGAGACCCTACCTCAAAATAAATTTTTTAAAAGGGCTGGGGATCCAGGCATGGTGGCACACGCTTGTAATCCTAGTACTTGGGAGGCTAAGACCAGAGGATCCAGGTTCGCGGCCAGCCTCAGCTACCTAGGGAGGCCCTCGGCAACTTAGTGAGACCCTGTTTCAAAATAAAGAATAAAAAATAGGGCTGGGGGTGTAGCTTGAAGGTAGAATGTCCCTGGGTTCCATCCCCAGTACCACAAAAAAAAATAAAATAAAAAGGGCTGAGGATGACTGGGCATGGTGGCGCATGCCTGTGATCCTACTACTTGGGAGGCTGAGACATGAGGATCAGAGGTTTGAAGACAAGCCCCAGCAACGTAGTGAAACTCTCAGCAACCCAGCAAAATCTTCTCTAAAATTCATACTTTTTGTTTCTATACTATACTCTTCCTTCTCCTCTGACCACTGCTAATATTATTATCCTCATAATTACTACTTTTGTATTGTTTCTTTTGATCCTCAGAACTCTTATGATCCTATACTGAAAAAACAAGCCAAAGAAATAACTTGCCAGGGGATACACTAGCCACCTTCAAATAAAATACACAGTAAGGGTGGCTACCTAACTTTATAAGTAATCCTACCGCTCATATATTCAGATTCTTATATTTCAATAAGATGTTAAGGAAGTAACCTCAGATGATAGATAGAAGAAAGATAGATAGATGATAGATAGATAGATTGATTGATTGATTGATAGATAGATAGATGATAGATAGATAGATAGATAGGTGATGATAGATAGATGATAGATAGATAGATAGATAGATAGATAGATAGATGATAGATAGATAGAGATGATAGATAGACAGATAATAAAGATATATATAGATATTCTTTTTCTTATAGAGAAAACACCAACATGTGAGTAGATAAAATAAAAGAGAAATTTTTAACTGCTGACTTTTCTTAAGTTCCAAGTCTCACAAAGCTTTGAGGGAGAAGTTAGTAGAAATACCTAACTGCTAATTTTTTTCTCTACTCTCCAAGTTATTCTAAGACAGTATCTTTGGTCAGGTTCCTTTGGAAGCAGACCCTGAGATGAGGATCCTTATGCAAGTGGGTTTTTGAGGGAGTTGTATGAGTCTGCCAGGACTGCCATTTAAAAATGCCACAGATGGGTGGCTTAAACAATAGAATTCTGTTTTCTCACAGTTCTGGAGGGTGAAAGGTCAAGGTGCTGGCAGGTTTGGTTTCATTCAAGGCCTCTCTCCTTGCAGATGGCCGCATTCTGTGTCCTCACGTAACCTGTCCTCTGTGCACCCGCAGGCCTGGTGTCTCTCTGTGTGTCCAAATTTCCCCTTGTTATAATAATGCCAGTCAACTGGGATTAGGGCCCACCCTAATGGCCTCATTTTAATTTAATTCTCTCCTTAAAAGCCCTATCTCCAAATACAGTCACATTCTGAGGTACTAGGAGTTAAAGCTTCAACATAGGAATTTATAGGGGATACAGTTCAGCCCAAAGCAGGAATGCTCTCAATAGAAATCAGGAGGAACACAGAAAAAGGTTGAAGGAGAGGCAGAGCAGAGATGTGGTTCCCGATCTCCCAGGAAGCTCTGTAAGGAGAATGGCATCACAGAGCGTCCCACCTGAAAGCAGAAAGACTGGGCTTTCTCCAGGCTTTTTTCTGTAGCTGTGGGACTAATCTCTCAGGCATTTCCTATTGAGGTTGCTCCTGTGGACCATGGGCAATTCTTTAGGGAAGGATACAGCAATGACCCATATCATAGTTAGGGTTGTGAGTGGTCCCCAAAGGCCCATGTGTTGAAGGCCCATGGTGCTATTGGGAGGTGGGGGAATCTTTAGTAGGTGGGGTTTAGTGGAAGGATGTTAGGTCATTGGGGAAATGCCCTTAAGGGACACTGGGACTCATCACCCCTTCCTGTCTCTTTGCATCCTGTCCGCCATGAGGTTAACAGGCCTCCTGAATCACATGCTACTGCGATGAGGTACTGTGTCACCACAGGCCCAAAACAAAAAATGACATTAATCTATTCATGGAGGCAGAGCCTTCAAGACTCAGTCACCTCTTACAGATCTCACCTCCCGAGCCAGGTGTGATGACACACGCCTGTAATCCCAGTACTTGGGAGGTTGAGATAGGAGGATTGCAGGTTCATGGCCAGCCTCTGCAATTTAGTGAGACCCTGTTCCAAAATAGAAAATAAACTAGGACTGGGGGTGTTGTTCAGAGGTAGAATGCCCTTGGGTTCAATCCCCAGCACCACAAAATAATAAAAAAAGATCTCACCTCTTAATACCACATTGGCAATTACATTTCGACATGAGTTTTAGAGGGGACATTCAACCCATAGCAATCCTTCACCTACCAATAAGGGCTTTGCTTCACTGCATACTTAATTCGTCGTAAAATTCTCTACCTAAAGCCCTGAAGTCTTATTTAGAATCTGCTTAGAGAATAAAAATGTGCTATTAAATAATAATAGTAATAATAATAACTTCCTGTGAAGAATTAAAGAGCCAAATAAGTACAATAGTTTAAGTATCATGCTGCAAATATGGAAGAATGTTCCTTAAAAGAGGGAGGTTTCGCTGGAGCAGCCTGGGGACGCTTACAGGTGTTTTGGCAAGGCTTCCCCTGTTGATGCCAGAAAGACCTGCCTCCACCCAGCTGCAGTCTCCATTTATTCAGAGTGCTTGGTACCAACTTCACTCTCTAATTGCCTGTACTTAGTCATTATGTCTCAGCTGCAAGACTTGGGAATGCCAAGAAGCCAGCACACCCAAGGGCCTTTTGTGTTTTAAATGCTTGGGCCAAAATAGAAATTTCCTAAGGCAAGTTACCATTTAGACCTATGTGGAAGGACTCTGGTTTGGAGACATTTCAGAAGGCAATTCAACTTTGAAATCCCTGAAGTTCCCACAAGAAACCCAGCAGCCGCATATGCAGAAAGGCGATTTTTGCAATCCTTTGCGCTTATGCTTGTGCATGGCCCAGACTACGGAGTGAGTTCGCCAAATCAGTTAAGGGAATTAAATTCAACTCTATGAACATTAATTGAGCTCTGTTTCAGTGAGAATGCTTTCAGCTGCAAATAACAGCTGAAAGGGCCAATTAAAATTGGCTTTAAATAATAGAAATTAATTACCTCACATAACAAGAGGCTGGAGAGAGGCAGATCCAGAGGTTAGTTAATCTATGAGTTAAACAATGCCAGGCATCTTGGTTGACTTTTCTGAGGTTCCCACGGACACCCCTTCTTGATTTCAAGATGGCTGCCACTGCTTCAAACAACATCTTCACCCCAAAACAGCCAAAGGTCGGAGGGAAGGTAGATTTCTCCATGCCTTTCTCCTTTTCTGGAAAGGAAAGTCTCTTACACAGTTACTCTCAACAGACTTTCTCTTTTATCTCTTTGGGAGACTGAGAGCCCCATGGCCATTCCTAAACCAATAAGCCAGGAAAGAGGAATATGATGGCCACAAATGCTTTGGACCAAGCAGGATTCTTTCCCTAGGTCCAGACTCACCCTGCCTGAGCACCTTGCCTCCTTAACAAATCAGGGATCTGTTGGTCAAGAGGAAGGGGGGAAGCCATGGCTATTAAGTAGACAACAAACAGTGACATCCCCTGAATAGATCCTCTGTGCTCTGCCCTGGACATTCAAAGTTAGATACATCATAGCCCCTATTCTCAAAGAGCACACAGTATACACGAATAAGCATCCACTCAACAAACTTGATTATTTATTGCCCTGCTTAATGCTTAAACAGATTTGAAGCGGTTAAGAGCTGTGCCAGGTTTCACATTCAAAAATGACTATAATAGAACCTCCCATCCTACACACTCTTCCTACAGAGTGATTTTAACATTCTGCCCAATGAGAGATGGGCGTCTACATTCCCTCTCTTTGAATCAGGGTGGACTTGGGCCCATGGCTGATGAGACACTGTGTGACTTCTAAGGCTCAGTCTTAAGAGTTGAAAGCCGGGCGTGGTGGCGCACGCTTGTAATCCCAGTACTTTGGGAGGCGGAGACCGGAGGATCAGGTTCGCGGCCAGCCTCAGCTCACTCTCTCTCTCTCTCTCTCTCTCTCTCTCACTTTTTCTCCCTGTCTCTCTCTCGCTCTACCTAGTGAGGCCCTCCGCAACTTCATGAAGGGCCGGGGGTGTAGCACGGAAGTAGAACGCCCCTGGGTTCAATCCCCGGAACCGAAAAAAAAAAAAAGAGTTGATACAACTATCACCTGGTTCTTTTTGGACACTCCGTCTTGGGGCCTAGCCACCATGCTTTTAGGAAGCCCACACTCCTCTGTGGAGAACCTGCCGGCCATGTGAGTCGGCCAGCGAGACTCTTCTGCCCCGGTTGAACCACGGTAACTGATGCCATGTGGAAGAGAGACGGGCTGCCCTGGTGGCCCCTGACCAAATCATCAATCCGTGGGGAGAATAAGCGAGCATTGTTTTGTGAGCCACTCCATTTTTAGGGGATTTGTTAGACAGCAACAGATAACTGGAACTGAGCTCACTTTAGAACTAAAGAGAAAATAAGTTTTCAAAATGGTATACGTTGCTGGGTGTGGTGGCGCACACCTGTAATCCCAGTCCTTGGGAGGCTGAGACAGGAGAATCGCAGGTTCAAGGCCAGCCTCGGCAACTTAATGAGACCCTCCGCATCTTAGTGAGACCCTATTTCAAAATAAAAAATAAAATAGGGCTGGGGGTGTTGCTCAGAGGTAGAAAGCCCCTGGGTCCAATTCCCAGTACCCACCCCCCAAAAATGGTATAAATTACTATTAAAACACAGAGGGGCCGGGCATGGTGGCTCACGCTTGTAATCCCAGTACTTAGGAGGCTGAGACAGGAGGATCCGGGTTCGCATCCAGCCTCAGGTACTTAGTGAGGCCCTCCGCATCTTAGTGAGACCCTGTTTCAAAATAAAGAATAAAAAATAGGGCCGGGGGTGTAGCGCGGGGGTAGAATGCCCCTGGGTTCAATCCCCAGTGCCGCAAAAAAAAAAAAGAAGAAAAGAAAAGAAAACCCACAGAGGAAGGAAAAATAAATGCTTACTAGAAAGAAGCAAGAAAGCAACTGCAGTGGGATCAGACTCGGAGGGAGGGGACTTAGGGCTGGATTTCACAGGTGAGGAGATTACGGAAGATGGACCATAGAAGTGTGTACAGCACTTGGGAGGCTGAGACAGAAGAACCTGATTTCAGAACCTGAGATAGAACCTGATTACTTGGGAGGATGAGACAGGAACTTAGCAACTTAGCCAGCCTCAGCAACTTAGCAAGACATGTCTCAAAATAAAAATTTTAAAAAATGGCTCCAAGGTAGAATGCCCCTGGGTTCAATCCCCATTGACCCAGTTTTGAGCCCCTGGTGAGAGAATGGTCATACTCCCTTCTTGAACAACCAATTAATACCAGCCTCCAACCATTTTGCTAATGGCTTGAAGTATAACAGGCTCTTACCCTTTAGGTCACTATCCATGTGCCATAATTGCACCAGGACTAAGTACCACACAAGCAACGATAGCCCCTGGGCCCCAGAGCCCGCTGAAATTATTCAAATTACCCCATATGAAGCCTGCTTGCCCTACCTCACCCTCTCCTCCCCACAGACACCACATTTCCCCACATTTCCCTCATATCCCTCTGCCTCACGACTGAACAAGGTTATTCTCCTGAGCGCTTCCGGGTATAACCAAACTGTAAAACTCTTTCTGGTTTCTCCCTCTTGATCGACATTTGCTCTCACCACACATCGCAAAAGATAGTATGATTACAATACTGCGTTACTATAATGAGCACTGGTCCCCTGCTGCCCTACATGAGACACGTAGCTGGAGCAATAGTATAACTTTACTTTTTTTTTTCTTTTTTTGGTACTGGAGATTGAACCCAAAGGCATTGTACCTCCAAGATACACCCCAGCCCTATTTTATTTAGAAACAGGGTCTCACTAGGTTACTGAGAGCCTCACTAAGTTGCTGAGACTGGCCTCAAACCTGCGATCTTCCTGTCTCAGCCTCCCAAGTACTGGGATTACAGGCATGTACCACCACACCCAGCTTCATATACAGCATTTAAAATAAATAACTCCATTTCAAAGAGTTATCTCTCTGAAACCAAACCTTCCCAGGATCCTAGGAAATCTGAAATTTTGAGGTTAATTCTAAATTTTGCTGGCTTCTTTATATACATTAGAATCATTCTCTTTCTCTCTCTCTCTCTCTCTCTCTCTCTCTGTCTGTCTTTATCTCGCTGTCTCTCTCTCTCTCTCTTACACACACACACACACACACACACACACACACACATGCACGCGCACATACCACTCCTGGCAATAATATAACTTTACTGCTCCAACCTACTGAAGTTTTGAGGTTACTGATCACTGTTGCATAATCTAGTGCATCCTGACAGAGAAGTGCCTAGTCTCTAGTATGAGAACAAGCACCTCAATTTTCTTTAGGAAACCATCTCTCTCTGATTCTCATGTGGATCAGATGTCTTGATTCCACTCTCTTGCTTCATGATTAAATATGTCACCCAAGCCTGGACAATCAACATAACTCATCTACCCACAAAAAAATTACCCAGAATCTGACCAATAAGCCAACTCTCATTTTTGCTCAAGCAGGTCTGAGATGAGTTTTCTGTTACTTGTAACAAGAAAGTTCAGACCGACAGTAGATAGGTGGAGAAATGTGGGAAGAGGAGGATATAAAAAGAGTTTAAGACGAGATCATGGAAGGTCTCAACCACTCAAGGACTTCTTAGCTTATCAGTCATTGGCTTAAACAAAAAGAGCACTAGATCAGAATCTGTGAACCTGAAGGATCCTCTTACATAACCAACAACAGCCAATGCACTTCTCCAAGGAGGTTCTCCACGTCACAATTCAAATTTGTTTCTCACCTCCTAGAGCAAATCTGTTCTCTCTCCCTGTGCCTTTCTGGACCTACCCTGCAATTCTACAATTTTCCTCTGTGATTGGGACATTTTAAACTTTGAAGGACAGAAAGAAAATTGAAGTCCAGTTTTCTCTAAGCAATGGGGATCTTGAATATTTTTGATAGTGTCACTGAAGAGCAAGTACTCTCCCACCAGCCACTAATGCTACAGGTCAATTACCTTCAGATGCAGACTAAAAGCTTGTGGATATGCCTTGCTGTAGGGGGGATCATCGAGTTTCATTGAACATCTTCATACTTAACTTTAAAACTTAGTGCGGTCTTTACTTTGAATCACACATAACAATTAAGGTCGTGATTGATAAAATCATTTTCAGAGCTTAAGGACCTCCCATGAGTCCTAACAAAGTAGAAAGAAAGAGAGGGAGAGAGAGGCCTCTTTTAATAAGAGCTAGTCCAAATTATTCGACTGTAATAAAAAAATGGTTGAAATAATAGGTTTCTCCATGAATATTCAGAAATCTTAATAAACACAGATTATTCTCGTGATACATGGAAATGGAAGCTTGCTCTACTCTTCAGCAGGCAGGTAGACAAAAGAAAACTGCAAAATTACACTAAAGATCTCTCCAAAGGACCAGCTGGGTCTAAAAGGTTCTAGAGTTTAGAATCTAGACACGTGAGTGGGTGCTTATTCCTTGCGAAGACGGTGCACAGTGGTTAATGGAAAAGCAAATGCAGAAAAGGAAAATGCAGAATCCAAGAGGGAACTTGCTAAAGGCAAAAACTTTTCCCCCAAAAAAATTGCTCTGCAGTTTATAACGTTAGACACAAGGAGTGCGGCACTCATTATATCTTCATTTCCCATGGGACAATCCAGTTTAACTATCATTAAGGTTTAACTGGATGTTCAATACATTATGCAAATGTTCCATTTATGTATTGTCCTGTCAAGCTGGTACTGAAACGCAGTCGTAGTTTAAAAGGAGCAGATAATATCCTGGTTGTCTTCCAGAGACAATGCAAAAGCCATCAGTGAGGATCCCGAGCTCAAGCACAACAGAATAAATTTCACAGAGAGAGAGAGTTATGTTTGTATCACCATGACAGCTTCTCCTCGTGGTGCTAAGGTGCTTCCAGACAGGGACTCTCAGTCTACAGGAATTGCGGTACAATTACTGGTTACTTCCCAAAAAGCAGTACAACTTTTTGTGTCAGTTGTCAGAAACAAATATGTAAACCAGACCAGCCAATCTCACTGAAGGATAGATAATTGGGAGCCTGGCAGGGGAGGGACAGGGTCAGGGTGCAAGTAGGGTGGCTAGGAAATGAGCTATATTTTAGAAACAGAGGAAGGAGAGAGAATGTTGGTGTTCCCCGATCCCACCCTAGACTGCAGGGACACACTGTGCCCCAGGCAGGCCGGCCTCTGCTCTCGCCATTCCTACTGCCTGGGAGGCCCTTCTATTGTCTCTCCTAGCAAACTCCAAACTGCTGGCTGTGGGAATCTGGACAAGGCTTTTAACCTCTAATGGAAGTGGCTACAGTAACTACTCAGCTGGCTTAATGTAAGAATTAAATATAATATTGCATTTAATTAGTGTAAGGATTAAATATAATATTGCACTTAATGTAAAGATTAAATATAATATTGCATTGGGTTGGAGGGTATGGGTCAGTGGTACAGTGCTTTCCTGGCATACATGAGGCCCTGAGGTCAATAAAAAAATAAATACATAAATAAATATTAAATGAATATAAATACACAGTTGGGCGTGGTGGTGCACGCTTGTAATCCCAGTACTTGGGAGGCTGAGACAGGAGGATCTGGGTTCGCGACCAGCCTCAGCTACTTAGTGAGGCCCTCTGCAACTTAGTGAGACCCTGTTCCCAAATAAAAAATAAAAAATAGGGCTAGGAGTGGAGCTTGGAGGTAGAATGCCCCTGGGTTCAATCCCCTGTACCACAAAAAATAAATAAATAAATAAATAAATAAATAAATAAATAAATATAAATACACAAATATTTGGCACTGCAAAAATAAATACATAAATATTGCATTGCCTAGGAAATGATGAATTCTCAATAAATGTTTATTAGTAACAATACATATAATTAAAACATACAGAGAGCTTACCATGTACCAAGCACTGTTCAAATAGCTTTATATTATTACTTTATTGACTCTTCACAATACCTCTATGATGTAGGCAATATTGCATGCAAATGAAGAATCTAGTGTACAGAAAGGTGAGTTAACCTGCCCAAGGTCAAACAGCTACTAAGTGACAGAGCTGAGATCTCTGACCTAAACAATCAGGAACCATGTAAGAATGGTGATGAGCCGAACACAGTGGTGCACACCCATAATCCCAGTACTTGGGAGGCGGAGACAGGAGGAGCACAGGTTTGAGGCCAGCCTCAGCAACTTAATAAGACCCTATTTCAAAATGAAAAGTAAAATAGGACTGGAGGTCTAGCTCAGAAGTAGAAGCCGGGCATGGTGGCGCACGCTTGTAATCCCAGTACTTGGGAGGCTGAGACCGGAGGATCCGGGTTCGCGGCCAGCCTCCGCCACTTAGTGAGGCCCTCCGCAACTTAGTGAGACCCTGTTTCAAAATAAAGAATAAAAAATAGGGCTGGGGGTGTAGCTCGGAGGTAGAATGCCCCTGGGTTCCATCCCCAGTACCAAAAAAAAAGAAGGAGTAGAATGCCCCTGGGTTCAATCCCCAGTACTTAAATAAATAAAATAAATAAATAAATAAATAAATAAAGGAGTTGGGGTACAGCTCAGAGGTAGAATGCCCCTGGGTTCAATCCCCAGTACCAAAAAAAGTTAAAAAAAATGCTGATGAAGAGCAAATTGGCAGATGATATACTGCTGAAAGTGGCTTGTGACTCGAAGAAGAGAAAGAGATTTGGTAAAACATAACACCAAGACTCCAAAATCAATACAATGAAATTGAATAGGGTATAGTTAGAGACCTGCACTTACACTCAGATTTTCTGTGAAAATGTAATGTTTCTGACTCTCTTTTAGATCTTTATTTTAACTGAATAGATGCGTACTTGTGTTCTGTTTCTAGGCTGATGGTCGTTTTTAGAAATAGACAAGGTATAAATTAAAAATAAATGCCTACATACATATTGGATGAGAACCACCTGGTGTAATAGCAGCTTACAAGAAATAGATTTAAAGGTTTTAGTTGACTGCAAGCTTATTTTGAATCAGCAGTGTGAGGTAGCATTCAAAGGAGGACTTTGATCTTGACGACACCTCAGCAGAAGCTAAGCATCCTAAAGGAGGGAGGTGAAAGTCCTTCACTGCCTTCGCCCAACCTCGGGTGCTGGGTTCTGAGCCTCGCCCTTGAGAAAGGATGTTGACGAACTGAAGTGTGTTCCAAAGAAGGCAAAGCTGATGGAAAAGAATCTTATGAGGATGCGTTAAACTTAGAAAGCGGGACAATGGGGAGGAATATGAGCTAGAGAAAGAATAAAGTAAGCAGAAGGTTTTCTCTGTAGAGCTCCAGGGGGCAGAACCTAGAGCCTGAAGATGAAAGAAAGTGATTCTGGCCCAATATGAAGAAAACTTTTCTAATGAAAATGAAATGGGCAAAGCATAAATGATCATACACTGGAAACCAGGGCATGAATGGTCATGAATGGTTAGGGCAGTTTAGCATGGTTTGCAAGACCCCGTGTTTCTGGTCCCTGCTTCACTGTCCAGAATCCCCGCGCTCCTCCTTGTCTCTGCATTCCAGCCTCTCTGCTCTTTCTCAGTTCTTCATATACAGATTTGTCCCCTTGCAGGTTATTTGCACATGATTTCCCTATGCTAGAATGTTTTCCCATTCTCTCGGCACCTTGTTAATTCTTCCTCCTTCAGATCTCATATGAAGAGTCACTCCCTCTAAAGAACATCTGACATCCCAGATTAAGTTAATCCTCACTTGGGGCCTCTGTGCATCTCACTATTAAAGTTTTGTATTTTTCTGTCATTTTTATCATTTGTTATACATGCAGGTACAGATGCACACACACACACACACACACACACACACACACACACACACACACAATTAACTCCATGAAAATATCCATCTTGTCTTGTTCACTGCTGTATTCCCAGAACCTTTACCTAGTATGTTTTCAATATATATTTGCTACATGGATGGATGGATGGATGGATGGATGGATGGATGGATGATCAATGAGTGAGTGGGTAGATGGATGAATGAACAAATGGGTGGATGGACAGATGGACAGACAGATGGGTGGATGGGTGGATGGATGGGTGGATGGGTAGATGGGAAGATGGATGGACAAATTAATGGAAAGATGGGTGATATTTATCAACAAAGTAATTGCATTTATGTGAGAACAGGTTACATAAAGTTTTGGGTTTTTTTTTTTTTTTTTGGTTTTGCAGTACTGAGGATTGAACCCAGGGGCATTCTACCTCCGAGCTACACCCCCAGCCCTATTTTTTATTCTTTATTTTGAAACAGGCTCTCACTGAGTTTTGGAGGCCTCACTAAGTAGCTGAGGCCGGCCGCGAACCTGGATCCTCCAGTCTCAGTCTCCCAAGTACTGGGATTACAAGTGTGCGCCACCATGCCCAGCTACATAAAGTTTTATAAGATGTTTTT
>PVJS01032548.1:0-22711 GCA_004027185.1 Glis glis | reverse complement strand
GACTGAATTAGTGGTTGCTCCGATCCTAAGACTCCAGCTCTTAGACCGTTCGACCAGCTACTGGTTCCTCTGACTCTCCACGTGCAGTCAGAACCTGGGACTACGTTGCTTCAAACTGTAAGCCCATCTGATAAATCCCTTTTTTCAAATATACTCATTCTGTGTATTCTGTTAATCTAGAGAACCCTGTCCAATACACAGGACAAGCTGACTCACTTGAACGAGCTCCAGTACACAAGCAACTATCAACTATGTGATATGTGCTCATGTCCCACTAGCCAAGGTAAGTCAGTGAGGAAAGGAATTAGACTCTACCTCCTGCTAACAATGTGGCATAAAATTTGTAGTAGGTTTAATCTACCACAACTTCATAGAAATCCCATGAAACTAATTTTATTATTGTAGCTATTGTACATGGGATCATGGGAATTTTTTTTCTATTTTTCCTCCTCCTGCCAATATGCTTACCCTTAAAATTAGGTTCTTATCTAATTGCATGGGTTCACTCTTCCAGGTCTATGTTAAAAAGTAGTTCCGAACTTTCTGGGAATGTTTTGCTATTTCACCACTTCAAGTGTTGGATATTGATTGATTTAAGTAAATATTCTTTAACATTGAAGGAAATGTCCTTCTAGTCACAAGCCACATAATGATGTTTTGATCAGGAATGGACCACATATATTATGATCTCATAAAATTAGATGGCCTGGTGACATTATAGCTGTGTTGGTTTGTGTAAGTATACTCTATCATGTTGATACAAAAATGAAATGCCTTAATGGTCTGTCCCCAGCATTAAATGAGGCATGACTATATTCTCTTTTACTAAGTGTTTGGGTTGTTATTCTTTGTTTTAATTAGTAAACCATGTTGAATGCTAACAAAAAGGGAATCTTTTAGTATTATTATTTTATTTTAATTTATTAATATGATGGCCTGTGTTAATAGATTTTCTACTATTGAGCATTCATTCTGTGTCTTATACAAAGCCGCCTCCTCTTCTACCTCCTACTCTTTTCTGTCAGGTATATGTGCTCAGTAGGGAGGGAGTAATGGTACTGCACACAGACTATCCATGAATCCCAGTCATCCAGTTCCACTTTTCCCTCTTCTGCATCTGTTAGCATCTACATCTGTGCTGCACAAAGCAATAGCAACTAGTCACATGAAGCCATCGAGTATGTGGAGTGCAGTACAAAAAAAGAATGAAAAATCTCGCATATCAATAATTTTATATTGAGTACATGTTGAGACGATACTCTCTGGATTAAATAAAATACAGTATTAATTAATTTTACATGTTTCTTTTTATAATTTTAAAAATGTAGCTACCAGGAAATTTTACATTATATTTTGTGTTTCTATAACAAAATATCTGAAGCTGGGTATACTGGACAGAAAAAGAGGTTTATTTAGCTCACAGTTTGGGAGGTTCAAGACCTTGGCACCAGCATCTACTCAACTCTGGTGAGGGTCTCCTGACTATATCACAACATGGCTGATGGCATCATGGTGGGAACAGGAGCAAGAGGGAGAGAGAGTTTACATAATGAGACAGAAAGCAAAAGATCAAGGAGAAGCCAGCTCACTCTTCTTTTCTTTTCTTTTTTGAGATGGGGGTCTCACTATGTTGTCCAGGCTGATCTTGGACTAGTGGGCTCAAGTGATCTTCCTGCCTCCGCCTCCCAAGTGCTCAGACCACAGATTCATTCCACCAAGCCTGTCTAGGCTCATTTTTTAAAATAACAATTCACTCATGAGAACAACTCACTCTGTGAGACCAGCATTACTCCCTCCCAGGGCAATGCCCCTCAATGACCTTATCAACCTTCCACCAGGCCCACTCTTGGAGATTCTGCCATCTAAATGCCACCACACTGGGACCAAGCTTCCAGCACATGAATTTGGGGGGAACACACTCAAACCATAGCACATATACAATTACACATATCTCTATTGAACAGCACTGATCTAGATGGACTCTACTCTTTGGTTGTAGATATTCCTAAGATAGTTTGATATTCCTATTCAAAGGTCATTCAACACACTTGTGATATGATTTATTCTCAGCTGTCTTGTCTATTCCCTGATGATCCTCCACCCCACTCACTCTGGATTTGGCCATGTGACTTTGCAAATGTGAGCAGAGAATTGAAAAGTGCCTGTACTTTGCCCTCTCTTGCTGCTGGGACTGTGAAACAAGCAAAACAACCAGGCCAGACTCCTAGAAGACAAGAGGTCATGGGGAAAGAGAGGCCATGCTGTCTTAAATATCCAAGCCCAACTGCCAGCTGACCTCAGCCCCAGCAAGACCCACAGAAGAGTCACCCAACCAAATTGGAAAATCAAAAGGAATAAGAAACCATTGTTGTTTTAAGTCATTAAATGTTAATACAGTTTTTTTATGTAGCAAAGGCCACTGATTCAATATTTTATGTCTTTAAAGTAGAAGTTATACTATATGTACAGTGAGGATTGCTCATACTCTTTAATTAGTAAAATCCACTACCAAATCCTCTAATGTTCCTTGCAACTGGATTATTTAAACTAGCCAAATCTGTCACCTGCATGTCATTTCTTACAAATGTCCTCTTCCTTACTTTCAACTGCTTATCATGTAGTTCAAAATTCACATACTCTAGGTTCCTCTCAAGAAACTTCCTCTTATCCTAACCATTTATAGATAAGGACTCTTGTCTCCATGAGATAGGTTTTATTGCCTGTACAATAAATAACTTTTCACAGGGTATGTGACTAAGGAGTGGCATAGTCAGGACTTTGGTATTATATGTCATTACTTCTCCTAAGAGATTTCCAGCTCTCTAACCCTCTAAATCCAGCCAGCCTCCTCCCCTGGGACCAGCAGGTGTTCTCCAGGCAGAAGAGGGAGTGCACACCTGCCAATTAATTAAAGCTATTATTTAGAGCAGTCAGCAGCCAAAAACATGAATTATACTCTATTAAAATCAATTATCCAAAATATTTAAATCAAAAGCACAAATAACATGTGATCGGCTGCGGGTCTGATAACAGTACAGGGCATCGACTGGCGATCCTAGGTTCTGATAGAGAGATTCCAATTCCCAATGTATTTGCTTTCTTTTGATTTTCTATCTTCCTCCTTGTACACATTGAACTTTGTATCCCCACAACAGTGTCATTTTATTACCCCAGTTTGGAATTTTACATTTAGATTGCCCAATTAAATATAAAATTAGAATTCAGAAATGCTCAATTATATTTTGCATGGCTGAGAAAAAATTTTTTAGTTTTAGATTTCTATATCAACCTTGGCCATAACCAACTAAGATTAATATAAATCTTTCTGCAAAACTAACTCAATTTTAAAAGTGCCTATATTTTCAATACTTGAATTTGACTTACAGAATGAATAACTCGGGTCTGAACATAAATGGAACAAGAGCTAAAGATTCAGGTTATTGACAATGCTCCATGCTCTACATTGGTTTGTAGATTGGATGCATTGGTTTTATAGCCAGATCAAATGTTGTCTCTTTTTCTTATCTTTCATAGTTTCAGAAAATTAGATAGACCTGAAAACTGCCTTTAATTACAAATCACTAACCACATTATCCATATGAACATATTTTTCTCTACTACATTCTTGAGAACTGCAGGTTCTCATTTTTAACCTACAATTATTTCATTAGAAAGTTTAGAAACACTAGCTGAAGAATATGAGGTTGAAATTCAAGATGACTTAAATATAGATTAATCCAGTTTTGTTAGTATTAATACAAAATAGTATTCTAAGTGCCTACTCTGTGTTATGTGTTTTATGACAGTGATCTCATCTGTCCCTGTAGCAATCCTATTGAGTAGAGATTGCTCCATTTCACACTTGAAGAAAGAAGATTCTGAGAATGTAACTCTCCCCAAAGCAATCAGGGAGCGGCAGAGCCCTGTTCATGCTCAAGTCTGTCTCATGCCAGAGCTGGTGTCAGTCACATTCCCATCATCAGTCTGAAAGTCACTTTCCTTCTCTGCACCTCAGTACCACATCAGGAAAATAAGAAGGTTCATATCCATGTTTCCTAAGCTTCTTCTGGCCCAGTTTCTTGTTCGTTTGAATACTCCCATTTCCCTATGGTTGGGCATTTGGGGTTTGTCCTAGTCTTTCTGGCATGTAATAGAATCAGGAACTCAAGTATACCTGGCTCATTGTTAACGCTGTTGCTATTGATTCAAGTCAACCGAAAAAACTGATAAAATGCCTCGCTGATGGCATCAAGCTTCACAAACAACCAGCAGGCTGCACAAGTCTGACAGGTTCCCTTGTGAATTGCGTTTGCAAGGTGGAGAGCAGTGTGCTGGGCTGATGAGAAAATGGTTTTTCTCAAAAGCTCTGCTTGGAAATGCCTTCGTTACATTCACTTTATGCCTATTAGATTAGACATCCATAAAGGGAGCAATGTGTGTCTCCGCAGGTATCACCAGGGTGTGCTTTTGAAATCACTATGTAGATGCTAATAATGTGGAACGCCTCTATTTCTCATATTGTAGTTCTTTCAGTGAGATTTACCCCATTTTTTCTGGGTGAAACATAACTGAGAACAGCAGCGAGACAGGAAAAGAACTTCCCAGCAAATTCTACGCTGTTTTCTATTAGGAATGAGCAGCACTGACTAAACATGTCCTGACACTCAGGGGTTCAACAAAGGTATCATTACCCAGGGAGGGGGGTTATCATGCCCTAAAATTAAGGAGGGAGATACTTGTTTTATACTCCTTTTTTATTCCCATCTGGGGGATCCATTAGTCAAAACAGCTTGTTAATTTTATTCTTTTTTACTTCATACAAAATAATTAAATCCTGTGGGATGAAGCAATGGTTCCCTTTAAAGCCACTATAGCTCTTTTTTTAGGCTAAAAATTTCCCCCTTAATCTAATTTAAACTTTCTTCTTAAAGCTTATGGACTAGTAACACACAATTTTTGTCTGTGTTACTAGGCTCAATGCATTTCTCTCACACATTTTCAGAATTCACATAGCATGACACTGTAAACATAACATTAGATCATTCATAAAATTGTCTAATCTGCTTAGTAACCATGGGAAAGGGTATTCAAAGTTCCAGGAAGAAAAAGAGAAAATATGTTTCTTAATATTTCTCAGTATACTGCTCTCACTAGGATTAAAAACATTATGATATAAAAAATAACCTTCCAAAAGAAGAAATAATGTAAAAATGAGAATTAGATATGTATGGTTATTCTGCTTACCAGTATACATCTTGCCTGTCAAATATATTCTTACAATTCAAAGTCAAGGCCAAATCTGAACTTATATGTTGAATTTGGCTATTACTATTTGTTTTCATGTAAAGAGTATCTTCATATAATGCATCAACATGGCAAATATTTAGAAATATAAAAAATGCCACCCTATTTTCTTCCTGGAATGTATACATGTCATTTATTGTGCATGTATTTCTGTGAATGGCTTGATGTTACATCAAAACAGAATTTAGTTCTTATACTTTTCACACAAAACTAGGCCTGATTATGGCCATAAAAGACTGTGTATCCACAATTATTATAGAAAAAAAATTGTGTTATAAGAATGTGAGACTTTACTTCCAAGTCAAAGAAATGGAGAAACTTAAAAATATTCTTTTTCATAAATACATTTGAAAGAAAGAAAATATGTACATGCTTAAGAAAATAAAAATCAATTGTAAATCCCATCACTCCAAGGTAACCAGAACTAACATCTGGTATATCTCCTTCTAATATTTTTCTATGCACATATATTCCTTTTTAAACCTAATTGGCTTTGTACTATAATACTGCGTTCATAACCTGCCTATTATAAGGGGCACTGTGGTGAATATCTTTATAATAAATCTCTCTTTGTGCTCTGTTTATTTCATTGAAGCAAATTCCTGGAAGGTTAACTGAGAAATCAAAGGTAAGTCACATAATTTGCTTTAAAAAGCAAATTATAACATCACCTCTGAAATAAAGAAATATACTATTTGATTTATACCCAGTAGTAATATTTTCCCCAATTCTGGCAAAACTAAGTAGCATTTTCCACCTTTAATTGTTCTAATTTAAGAAGAAATAAATGGTTTCTTCTAGTATTATTTTTCATTTATGTGAATAAAAGAATCATTTCATATATTGCCTTTGAAGTTATTTATTAAATGTTTATTTCTTCTGTTGTCATGCACATTCTTGTCCATTTTTCACTGTGATACTAAGTTTTCTTATTGATTTGCCAGATGGATAATAAATATTAACCTCTTTTCTGACATATAAATTAAAAAGATTTGGCTGGGCATGGTGGTGAATGCCTATAATCCCAGTGGAATTTGGAAGGCTGAGACAGGAGGATCACAGGTTTGAGGCCAGCCTCAGCAATGTAGTGAGACCTTATTTCAAAATAAAAAAATAAAAGGGCTGGGGGTATATCTTGGAGGTAGATTGATTCTGGGTTCAATCCCCAGTACCAAAACAATAACAAACAAACTAACTAAATAGATTTTCCCTAATTTTATTTGAGGCATTTTGAAATCAAAATAATTTAAACTTTCATATACTGCAGTTAATCTTCCAAAATATTTCTTTAATAATTTGCTTTATATGTAACTATGCAATTGTGTTAGTCAGCCTTCTGTCACTATAGCAAAATACCTGTGATAATTAACTTATAAAGAGAAAAGATTTATTTCTGCTCATAGCTTTGAGAGTTTAACTCCATGAACAATTGGCCCTGTTGCTTTGGGCCTGGAATGAGGTAGTACATCAAAGTGGATGTATACATGCCAGGGGAAAACCACTCACCTCATGACCAGGAAGCCAAAGAGAGAAGGAGGAAGGGGCCAGGGTCCATAATCTCCTTCAAGGACTCCCCCCAATTACCTAAGGACTTCTCACTAGGCCCCACCTCCCAAAGGCTCTACTACCTCCCACTAGCTCCACTCTGGGGAACAAGTCTTTAACACATGGGCCTTGGGGAGACAGGATCCAAAGTAAAGCAGCAATTCATCTAGACTTTGAACTTACATATTTTGTGATATATGGACTAACACTTCTGCTTCTCCTCAAGCTAACAATTGACACACCACCATTGGATTTTCATGCTTTTCTCTGTTATTTGAAATCTCATTCTTATCACATTATAAATTTGTATGTAACCAGAGTCTGTTCTTTGGTCTCAACTGACTATTTTTATTTTTTATTGGTTTACCCTTCTATTTTAGTGCTAATATCATGCTGTTTAAATTATTATAGTTTATATTACATTTAACAGCTAGAGTGTACACATCCTTTCATGACTGCTTTTCTCAAAAACCTTCTTGACTTGTTCCATTCACGTCTTTCTCCTGATGAACTTTGAATTCACTTACACAATCCTAGTTTAATTTTTATATTTATTTAATTATTGGAATTGTATTGAGTCTATACGTTAATTTGGAATGCATTACTATCACCATAGCACTTCATTTGTCCACTTAGGGCTTTACCTAGTGGTTGGCCATGTGGTTTTCAAAAAGATAAATTCTGGCAAAAACAAAATCCTGTATATTTTAAAGCATCATATTCAAAATGATAATTATGTCAAAAACCTAAAAGAAACAGTCTATGGCATGGTAAATAGTTTTGTCCTGCAGTAGTCAGGAACAGACAGAGTTGAAGATAAGCAGACAAGGTGAGAGCAGCCCTACCCTGCCCTATATTCCACCTTTGTATAGAAGGCAACTGATGCTAAGCCAAGAGGAGGTGGAAGCCTCCAGAAGGTAAAATTTAAGCACATTTTTAAAAGTGGCATGATATTTATACGATACCTTCTGATATGTATGAGAGGGATGGCTAATATATTCCTGCTTTAGATATCCAATCATCTCATAGAAATGAAATAAGACAAAAAATGATATATACTATCATAGTAGTATTATTCATAATAGCAAAAGGTAGAAACTACCCAAGTGTCCGTCAATGAGTGACTGTATCAACAAAATGTGGTGTATACATATAATGGAATATTATTCAGCCTTAGAAAGAAAGGCAATTCTGAAATATGCTACAACATAGATGATAGTTGAAGACATTAAGTGAAATAAGCCAGTCACAAAAGGACACATGGTGTATAATTCCACTTATATAAGATGCCTAGTCTAGTCAAGTTCATAGAGACAGAAAGCAGAATGGTAGTTGTCAGGAGTTGGGGGAGGGTATAGAGCTTTTCAGTTTTTCAGGATAGAATGAGTTCTGGAGATTGGCTTGCACAACAATGTGAATAAAGTTAGCACTATTGAACTATAGTCTTAAAATGGTTAAGATGATAAATTTATATGTATTTTACTATAGTATTTAAGAATGATGTATGATATATCCTCCTTTTGTGTTATTATGTAAGAATTTTACAAAACTTCTTTGGTATTGAACAAATATGTCTAAATACCTACTATGAGCAAGGTGCTATTCTGGGAGTTGAGATACAGCTCCAAGCAAGACCAAAAAGGTCCCTTGTAAGTCTTTGGAACTTTCAATGCAGTAGGGGAGACAGAATGTAAATAAGTCAGTGCATAAATAAGAAAACACTTGGTAATAATAAATGCTATAATGAGAACAAATTAGAGTGATGTGACACAGAGTTATTTGGGGACTACTTTTAATTGGGTGCCAAAAGTCATTAGTTTATTTTCTATAATAATAGGTCCACAATGCTGAAAAACAGCTGGTGGGCCATATGCCAACATGGAAAGTGAATGCCATGTTGAAGGGACATCATTCAATTCAGGCTGTTTCAATCCTCTTTAAAAATAGAGAGCAATCATAGTTTAACTTTTTTCATCATTTGACTTTTATTCTATAATTTACTGAACTGGGTTTACCATAGAAGACCAGCAGTAGTGTTCAGGGCCTTCTCTGGAGACAGTGAAATACAGAGGTCTGGGATAGGAACTTGGGGACACCTGATAACAGTGCATTGATCTGGCGGGCCCCTCTTGACCTGCTGAAGTTTGTAGGGTGACTTTCCAATATGAAGTCACTGCAGAAGGTTACAACTTTGGACTAGGTAGTATCTGGAGTCCAGACGGCTAACAGGAGACTCTCATTAGTCTTTTTAGATTTAGTTGCTGGGGGTGCAGGTCCATCTGGTGCAGAGTCGACTGATTCTTGTATTACCACAGGGCCCCTCTTCAGAAAAGAAAGCTATAATAGGTGCGAGGATCAGCTTACACAGGTACCAATCTCATGGTCATTCACCCCTGCCACAGTGTGATTTGTGCTTTGTTTCTTATCCAGCTTTACCATGAACTTGAGAGCCCATGGAACAAAGAGGCCAGTTCTATAATCAGATGCTACACTTAGCATGTTGCCTTAGAAAGAGACCCCTGCACAGGCTTGTACTCCTTCATCATAAATTTCTAGACCTATCTCATACTTCATTATTTAGTATGCTGGGAAAAGCCAAACAATCAAACAAATTTGCTTATGGAGATGCATCGAACCATCTATGAAGAACACAGAGCAGAAAGGGATAAAACTGATTTCTTGAGAGGGCCAGGCACCAGACAGGTTGGGGGAACACAGCAGAGGAGGCTGAATGGCCCCTGCCCTCAGACTGCTGAAGAAACCGGGTGAGTCAAGTACCAAGGAATTGTGGCAAGTGCTCTGATAGACGAGGGGTTACAGGACTACACAATAGGAGAAGTTAACTTAATCTAGAGAATGAGGAAATTCCCAGAGAAAATGTCATTCGAGCAAAGCTCTAAAATGTCTTGGGTGGGGTCAGCAGTTTCAGGCAGGACACTATACCTTTTCTGGGTTAGAGTGTGAGGGGGTGAGATGGGAGGAGATGGGGCTGGACTGTAGAAGGTCTCCTACAGGAGATGATACAGCACCTGATTTCGGTTGAATTTTACAATGACGGATGGCCTGTGTATAATAAGGGAAGAGTGTAGGAGACCAGTTAATTGTCAGCATAAGGAGCAAGATGAGAGAGTGGCCTGGGCCAACAGAAAGGCAGGAAGAAACAGAAGAAGAGGGACTGGAGAGAAATTTAGAACACACAGGATCCCTTCCTTCCCACAGGCAATTAATACTTGGGCTTCCTTACTCCACAGGAAGGCTCAAGTGAAAGGGAAACTATTTTGGAAGAGGATTCAAATTCCCTAAAGTCTCCCAAGGGTTCCACCACCTCCAATAGCACCACAGGCTGGGGAGTAAGCCCTCATCATATGAGTCTTTGGGGGCATTCAAGATCCCAGACATAGCAAAGGCCTTGCTGGTATCTCTAGCCAGTCCTGGAATCTTGGACAGCAGTGGCTTTACTTTCAATGAAAGAGCATTAGTTACCAGGTATTATGTTAACTAGCAAGGTCTCTGGTACTCAATGGAGACAAAGATGGTTAAAGCCTCTACAGTCTGGCTTTTGGATTAGCGTTTTTTAAATGTCAGCTAATCACCTTTGGAGCAGCTAGTTGAAATCTGGGCACCCAACTGCTACTAGAGTATAGATGAAAACACACTAAGTCCTATCAAATTATCCATGCTGATGTGTCTTGAAATAAACTATAGACAACCAATACAGCCATTGAAAGTGTACTTCTTTTTTCTCCATTCTTTCTGAAAATGTCTGGACAAAGACTAAGGAAAATACCACCATTCCCACCTTCATTCTTTGCATTAAAAATAAGAGAAAAAGAATTTGAAAAAATACTTTTAAAAAATGAAATATCCAGCTGGCATGGTGTTGCATGCCTGTAATCCCAGTACTTGGGAGGCTGAGACAGGAGGATAACAGGTTCAAAGCCAGCCTCAGCAACTTAGTGAGGCTCACAACAACCTAGCAAGACCCTGTTCCAAATAAAAAATAAAATAGGGCTGGGGGTATAGCTGGGAGGCAGAAGGTTCCTGGGCCCCAAGTACCATAAAAAAAAAAGAAAAAAGAACTATCCCAGTACTTGGGAAGCTGAGACAGGAGAATTGCAGGTTCAAGGACAGCCTCAGCAATTTAGCGAGACTCTCAGCAACCAAGAGAGACCCTGTTTCAAAAAACTGAAAAATAAAATAGGTCTGGGGGAATAGCTCAGAGGTAGAATGCCCTGGATACAATCCTCAGTACAATAAATAAATAAATAAATAAATAAATAAATAAATAAATAAAAATATGAGCTGGGTGTGGTGGTGCACAATGGTAATCCCAGTACTTGGGAGGCTGATACAGGAGGATCACAGGTTTGAGGCCAGCCTCAGAAACTTAGTGAGACTTTCAGCAACCTAGTGGAGATCCTGTTTCAAAAAAAAATATATAAAAAGGGCTCAAATGTAGCTCAGAAATAGAATACCCCTGGGTTCAATCCCCAGTACCCCCCCACCACACATACATGCAAATGATTCTCTGAAGATTCATTTAAAACAAAGATAGAGAAATTAGAACATGTGTGCACTGTTAGTGAGAATGTAAAATGGTGTAGTTGCTATGGAAAACAGGATGGTAATACCTCAAAATTTTTAAATAAAATTACCACATGATCCAATAACTCCACTTCTGAGCATATACCCAAAATAATGAAAAGCAGGGGCTCAGAAAGATATTAACATACTCATGTTCATAGCAGCATTATTCACAATAGCCAAAAGGTGGAAGCTACCCAAGTGTCCATTGAGAGATGACTGGATGAACACAAGTAGTTCATCCTATGAACATAGGAATATGACTCAGCCTTGAAAAAGACTACATGCTACAACATGGATGAACAACATGGAGGACATTATGCTAACTTAAATAAGCCAGTCACAAATACTGTGTATAAGTATAATAAACAATAACATATACATAAATACCCAGAGTCATTAAATTCATAGAGACATAGAGTGGTGGTTGCCTGGTGCTGGTGGGAGGGGCAACAGGGAATTATTGTTTAACGGGTATAGTGATTCAGTTTAGGAAGATGAAAAAGCTCTAAAGATGGATGATGGTAACAGTTATACAACACTGTGGATATACTTAATGCCAATAAACTGTGCACTTAAAAACCGCTAAGATGGTAAATGTTATGATATGTGTATTTTGACACATTTTTAAATTAAAAAACCCTGAAGCCCTGGGGTTGTTCCTTTTAGAATACTCAAAATTATTTCAAACCAATACTGAATTAATTCGATTTTTAAAAATAGCTTTAATTCCATAAAATTATGAAGATAATACAGTTCCAAGGTAAGTAATATGGGAAATACAGAGAAAATATTTTCAAGAATAATTTTTAAAGTAAAAATCATGACTAACTCAAATATGAAATGAATATGTGACAAATTCACTATTTAATGAAGAAAATGTTATGATTTTAAAAGTGGTTCAAAAGACAATACAAAGACGACATATATAAGGCAAACAGGAGTGCTCAAATAAATTTACGAGCCAATGTCATACTAGCCAGTATCCATTGGATGATAATCAATTATATTTCACTGGGACAAACTCATTCGCATCTGTAGAACAAAATACATTAGCAATACTACAGGTTTTCTACAATTTACAGAATTGTAAAATAGCTCGAAGCCAAGGAAAGGCTACAGGACTCCTATAAAATTAAACAAACCTGCAAAGTGTGCTGAACAGGATACCCAGCAACACTACCACCACCACCACCCCGCCGCCCTTTCTCCCCACTTCAGTCTTTCACAAGGCTGAAAAACCAAATCCTTTTGTAACTCAACCCTGAGATAGGTTCGCTTGACTTAAATTCCCTTGAGTTAAATTTTGTCCGGAGCGCGGAGCCTTTACGAAGCAAATTAAGCAAGGATTAGTAAACAAAGTGCAACTTTTCGGGACAGCTTCTCCGCCCGGGGTTCTTCCGCGCACAGCGCACCCTAGACCGCCAGGCGCACTGCGCACACTGCTCTCAGGGCGGCTTTACACCGGCTGCGCAAACTTCGCGGGGACCCTGGGCAGCGGCTGGGGGTGGAGGGGGAAGGCGGGATTGCACAGCCGGGGCAGGCACTGGAGAAAAGCTCTCGGAACTGAGATCGCGGAGAAGCAGGGAGCGTCCCCGGGACCGGCGGGGCGACCCGCGGCCGCCGCCTTCCCGCCCACTGCCGGGCGGCCGACCTTTGCTCGCCGGGTCGCGGGGCGGCGTCCGAGCCTCGGGAGCCCGGTCGCCGCGCCCGGGCGGCCCTCCCGCCCCTCCCGCCGGGCCGCACCTGGACCCGCGGTTTCGGTCAGACCCGCCCGCGAGCTGGTTTCGATTGGGGACGGCGGCCAGGCGGGAGGGCGGGGCGCCGGGACGAGAGGAGGGGACTCGGGCGGCCGCGGTGTGAGGACGCGCCGGCGCCGGAGACGCAGCGCCAGGCCGAGCAGGGCGTCCGCGGGACTGGGGCCGGAGCCGGAGCCGGCGCGGAGGCGAGGCGAGGCGAGGCGAGGCGAGGCGGCGGGGCGCCCGGGATGCGGACGCCGGCGGTCATGACGCTGGGCATGGTGCTCACGCCCTGTGGGTTGCTGCTCAACCTGATCAGCACGCTGGCCCCCGGCTGGCGCCTGCTGAAGGGCTTCCTCGACCAGCCGGTGGACGTGGTGCTGTACCAGGGCCTGTGGGACATGTGCCGCGAGCAGAGCAGCCGCGAGCGCGACTGCGGCCAGCCGGACGAGTGGGGCTACTTCGAGGCCCAGCCCGTGCTGGTGGCACGAGGACTCATGGTCACGTCACTGGCCACCACCGCCCTGGGGCTGCTGCTGGCGTCGCTCGGCGTGCGCTGCTGGCAGGAGGAGCCCCACTTCGCTCTGGCCGGCCTCTCCGGAGTCTTTCTCTTCGTTTCGGGCCTCTTCAGTCTCATCCCGGTCTCCTGGTACAACCACTTCTTGGGGGACCGCGACGTCCTGCCCGCCCCCGCCAGCCCGGTCACGGTGCAGGTTAGCTACAGCCTGGTGCTGGGCTACCTGGGCAGCTGCTTGCTGCTGCTGGGCGGCTTCTCGCTGGCGCTCAGCTTCGCGCCCTGGTGCGAGGAGCGCTGCAGCCGCTGTCGCAAGGCGCCCCCAGCCGGCCTGCGCCGCAGCAGCATCAGCACCGTCTACGTGGACTGGCCGGAGCCCGCGCTCACGCCGGCCATCAAGTACTACAGCGAGGGCCGGCACCGGCCGCCCCCCGCCGACCGCGGAGGCCTCAGCAAGCCCAAGATCGGGTTTCCCATGCCGCGACCGCCGCCCAAGGCCTACACCAACCCGATGGACGTGCTCGATGGGGAGTGGGAGAAGGCGGCCACTTCCCAGGGAGCCTCCTCGCGCAGCACTCGACCCTGCCACAGCTCGCTGCCCTGCGACTCGGACCTGTAGACGCGCCCACCCCACCGCACCTGCTGCGCATAGGCCCCCGAGCTTTGTTGGAGTGCCCTGCACAATCCAACTTTGACCTGTGCTGTGATACCCTCTGCAGTCTGGCCTGCCCTGGCTTTGGACACCTTCTAATTTGGAGGGCGATCGCCCTTTCCTGTGTCCAAACTAGACTTCTTGGATGTTTAGTTAGGGCTAGGCTCAGTTTGCTTTTTATAGAGTTTCGTTTTCCTCTTCAGAGGGATAGGTTCTGTTAAGGAGGGATTGGCTTTTCGTATCTTTTTGAAGGAGAGCTAGAAAGGGTGGCACTTGCATCCTGGAAACCAGGAACAATAACAACAAAGAAACGTTAAAATCAGCAGAGGCTCAAAAAACGGTTTAACCCTTTGAAACTACAGTATTCTAACTCATCGGTGAATCTTGGATCAGTGTAACTATTGTGTTTTTTCCTGCTTTATAATTCTTTGTCATGCAAACTATCAAAAGGCCAATATATTTCTGTCCGTGTTTGAATGAGGTGCTTAAACTTAAGAGCCATGCAAATACCAGCAGCCTTGGTGGCTTTTGTGGAATGAAATAACCTGGCTAACTCATATCTACATTTTTTTCATGCACAAATAGGATTTATCATTTTTATCACTTATTTTGGTGTAAAAGTTGAGATCATTCAAGAGTTTCACTTCCAGAACCAGGAAAATGAAAACATTAACACTATATTGTTTGCTGCCTTGGATAACTCACCCTGGACACAGAGGACTATAAGTTTAACGTTTTATATAAAATGGAACCCCTTACCTTTGGTTAAAGCACATATGTATATATCTTTTATTTATAAATAAAAATGTAAAACATCAGTTTCGGTATAGCCACAAAAGCTTTTGTGTCTCCAGTACCACTTTGAGAGTTCAGCATTTGTTACCAACAGTTTCCTGGCTGAGGAGGAGGCAGTGTTTCTGAAACCTGGCACTCAGATCTTTGCACCTCTTTGCATTAGATTACTAAAAGGAGCCAATGGGCTCCACTTAAATTCCTAATTGCTTTGTTTTCAGGTTCATGCTGTGTTCTGTGCAAAGCCAAATCTATTGTTGAAAAAACTAGAAGCTCCAGATTCCAATTGAGGTGAGAGTAGAAATTTTTTCCCCTTCTTGCAGTGGTGCTTAAAGTCACAGGTAGGAAGCTCTGTGTTCCATGAAGTGGACTAAATCTCCACTAAGACTGACTTTCATCTCAAGTGGTTGATTTAAAGGAGGCTTTAACTGAATTGAATCTCTTCTCTTAGACTTGTGGTTCAGAAAGGGAACCCTCAGTTCAATCGGCACTGACAATAGAGTGCTATGATGGAAATAAGCCAACAAGCACATGCAGCTCCTGCCATTTTGTAGTGGAATCACCTGTCTTCCTTTTGAGACCCCCTTTTAATGTGCAGCTATATCACTTTGGGATCCTTTTCAGATGCAGATTCTGATGCTCTGGGTCTGAAGTCTGAAAGGGATTTCCTAAGTGGCTCCCAGGAGATGCCAGTGCCTATGGCTCCTGGACCCTCTTGGAGTTGCAAGGCCTTAGCTGGGACTCTGTTCCCACTTAAGTTTCAATGGCCACTATTGGCTTATAATCAGATCTTTGAGCACCTGCCACCAAGCTGCATTTGGGGACTGGCTGTAGGAAACAGACCAGAATGGAGAAAAGGCAATTTTGCTCTTAGCTGACACTTCAAAAGGCAGTGATTAGGGCCCTGAGAAGTCAGGACCCAGCAGACAACATAAAGACCCTGAGTTACTGGCAAGTACTGAATTTCACTACCTCATCTAGGGAAGCCTTGGTAAAAACAAAACTGGTATTTTTGTTTTTACTTTGTCTCCTTCCCTAATTCTCCACTGGCTTATATGGGAAACACCTTTTCTCTGATGATTAGGATTTGGTTGCAGAGAGTTAAAACTCTTTTTGCTCTATCAACAAAATGAATCCATATTTCTCTTAATAGAGATACAAACTGTTTTTGTTATTAAAATGTTGAGATCAGCATGGGAAGAGACTTCTGAGGCAGGCAGGCTGGGATCTATTTTTGGCCTGAGGGTCATTCTCTGCCACAGCAGCACACGCTGACAGTGGGCTAGAGACACAAGATGCTGGAGGGTATGGAGTCTCTGGAGTCCTGCTGGAGGTGAGAACTTATCCTGACCCTGGCACTGGCCTGCCAAGCAACTGCACCCCTATGAGCCCACTAATGTGGAGTAGCATACCCCCTTGCCTCCAGCTCTTCACACCTATGGTGTGCCATCTCAACTCCTTTTTAATCCTCCAGATCTGCAAACCAAGTATGTGTCCCCTAAAGACTTTTTGAGATTACTCACTCACCAGAGGACCACGGGCTCTGGAAAGTGGAGCAGAAACTGCTTTAGCTCAGCTCTCACTCGTCCTGTTCTCCAGTCTGCTCTCCCTGAAAACACACCCTCACTAAGAAGGGATGTGGCTTTTAGCACAGGGGCTGACTATCCACCAGAGAGGCCGTGGGAGATGCATCAGGCTGTTTCAGCAGCCACCCTAGATCATTCACCCAGTAACTGGGTGCCTGGCATTTTGTAGACACATTTGTGGGCACCATGGAAAATAAAACCACTTTGGGTTCTTCTGTATTCTAGCATTTTCTAGTGTGAAAGATTGTGCATTAGTAAAAGGAAGAATAGTAAAGCAGGGTCAAAAAGATGGAAGGGAAAGGGTGGCATTTTAGGAAAGGTGGTCAGGAAGGAGGTAAGACTTGAGCAGAGAACTGTAAGAAAGGAGAACTGTAAGAAAGGAGTAGGGAGCATTCTGGGCAAACTTCAAGTTCCTGTTACACGTTTCGCTTCTACTTCATACTAGAAGACAGAAAAAGCTGGTGGAACAATTAAGACAGTAAATCTAGAATTTACCCCTTATCAGGCTAATAATTCTTACTGTCTGAATTGGTGGAACAATTAAGACAGTAAATCTAGAATTTACCCCTTATCAGGCTTCTAATTCTTTAGAAGGGAATACAGTCTGAACAAATTCAGTTTAATAGAATGCTCCAGAATCAAATATAAACAACTTGATGTATCAGCAGCTGGCAGGGAACAGTCTATTCTGCCAAAGTACAGACAACCCCACACTACAGTAGGCAGGTAAGAAATTAAACCTTCAGAGCTTCATCTCATTCTCAGGAGTACTGGAAAAGCCTTCTAACCAGGGTCTTTCCCTAAAACCCACCCTACATCTTCAACATGACCTTCCTAAAATATAGTGTTGTCATTCCTCTCTTTGAAACCCTCAGGATTTTTCTGACATTATCCACTCTTCACTTAGCTTAAATTACTTTCATGGTTTAGCTGAGGCCTGAGTTTTCACCCTCATTACTCGCCTGAGCATGTCCACATTCTAAACGACTCCTTTCCCCCATCAGCCTAGAGGTGTCATATTTGAACACATCATTTACATGTGGCTTAATTTGGGGTGCATTTTTTGTTTCACCTCTAAATTGAGGGTAAAGGCATGGATAGTTTTTATTTATCTTATGGTCCTATTTTAGGACCTAGGTCCTAGGCACTTCTTCAGTGCCTATTAGCAATTAAGCAAAGTTACTTTAAAAGCCTTTTCTTGCATAAGTCTTTCTTCCACTTATACACAACCTGTCCTACATTCAAAAAGTGATGTGTAGCCCAAAGCCTCTGGCCCCAAAACCCAAAGGTAGAGTTCCCATGAGGTCGTCCTCCTTGCATGGGAAGAAAAGAAAATAAGGGACTCAATTATTACTTCAAGTAAGACCTTGTTTGAAATTCTTACCCAGTCATCCCAACAACCTCCACCCACACTCTTCTATCTCCTCACTATACAAAGTCAAATGACTCCTGTCATTCTCCATTACACAGGAGTGAACACATGGAAACAAGGTTTAATTTGCTCGAATCAATGGGAAGACAGTACTGACTAGGGGACTCAATTCTTTGGTGGGGCACATACAGAGAATGGCTGCAGACTTGATTGAAGCCATTCGATCAAGAAGATTCTATAATTCTTGTCCAACTGGCCTGTCTACATCACACACACTGGCATGGAGGTGAGCCAGCAGCTCCACTAGTATGAGCCAGTGTGACTCAGGGGAAGAGAGAGCTGAGAGGGTAGGTGCGTGCATTTCACATGTCCCAAGCACCTTTGCTATTTAAGTGGCAAATGCCCCTGCCACCTCCCTCCCCAACCACCATGAGCACCATGTGTGCCAGTGACTCCCGAGGAGCTGCCTCCACTTGCCGGGCTGAAGGAGGGTAAAGAAGGTCCCTTTGGTGTTTTTGAAGCTTTCGTGACATATGCCTCTAATGTTAGCCTTATTCTTGCTGTACTTGTTTACTCATCTATAATACTGGGAAGACTAACTTAGATATTATGAGAGGGCTCCTCTAATATTCTGAGACAGTTAAGAATTAAATAAGGCTGAGAGGAGAGAATTGAAATTTGAACAGTGGAGCCTGGGGAGGCTGGTTGACCTATAATACTAGGCAGTTGGTCTGAGTGCAACGAACTCCATATTCTAGTCTTCAATTTCTCTAAATTCCATAAGCCTCCCAAGAGTTAAAACAGTAGGAACTCAGTACATCCCTCCCACCTTCCATGACCTCTCCCCCTTTTGTTTCCTAGAGAGAATAAGTATAAAGTTCATGATTTAACGCTTAGTCACTAGTGATAGACATTAAAGGCTCTTTGTATAGAGCTCTTTGAACCAATTAACATTTCTAAAGCTCCTTACTTTTTTAGAAGAAAACCAAAACCTATTACCATGTTACAGAAGTTGAGTTTCTGAAAGAAAAGATTTTATGTCTTCTGAAGCCTACTACTCTATTAGATATAAGAAACTAAGAAATCAACATGTAACATAGAGATTATCACAACAGAAGGCTCTTATAGTTGATAATATGCCATTTCTACAAAAGATAAGGTTAAGCTGGGTATGGTGGTGCTTGCCCGTAATCGCAGTACTTGAGAGACTAAGACAGGAGGATCGCAGGTTCTAGACCAGCCTCAGCAATTTACAAAGGCACTCAGCAACTTAGTAGGACCCTGTTTCAAAATTAAAAATATAAAGTAGGGCTGGGGGTGTAGTTCAGGGGTAGATCACCCCTGGGTTCAATCCCCAGTACCACCACCACCACCACCACCACTACCACCACAACAACAAAATATAAGGTTATGATATTGGCATATTAAAACCAGTTCATGGAATAGAGATGGTTAGGAATTGTTAAATATAAAATCTGGAGTATCCATTTATAAAATTAAGTCTTTCCAGTGAAACTATTCAGTATGTTTTGTAAATTTTTGAATGGGGAAAGCATACTAGAATATGGTAAACTAAATGGGATAATACTTAGGCATATCCTCATAGGAGACCAAAGATAAGGTATAAATAGTCCAGGGGCCAAGCAGGGAACAGAGGGAGTGGCACACGATACACTAGAAGATGTGGCTACTTGCATCCAGTTCCCTTTTGCCCAGGAAAAAGAAATGGCAGGTGTTTCTGGGTGCCAAACTGGAAATGGGGCCTGCAGAGTGGGAGCATGGAGTTGAGAGTAGCATTCCAGCATGGAACCCATGGAAGCTGATGAGCTGGGTGGAACACCAACCCTGGAAGTCAGCTGGAAGACTTAAGATCTAAAGGAGACCATGGCAACAACTCGTCTGTCCAGAGAAAGGGGTAATGCTGTACCTGATTCTTCATACTTTCGAGCCTGGTTCTTTCAAGTTACTTTAATGCATTTCATGCACAGGTGAAGGCCTAGAACAAAGCTAACAGTGAGTTGGCTCTGGCCCCTGCATGAGTTGGGCTGAGGGCACTGTGGTATTGAAATGGTCTTTCTCAGACCCAGCCTCGTCTCTGCAGGAAAGGTGGTTCACCTGGTATTTGTTCTTCAGGTCAAGTTGATCTTTACTTAGAAATCTTTATACTTCCTTGAAAAGCCATCTATTTTATGTATTACCCACAATAATAAGCCTATGTCTCATTGTGCTTGGCTGCCTTTCCAAATTCATTCTGCAAGACACTAAATATGAAAAATCTAGAAAAGGTCCAAGCAACAAAATTTTCCAAGTGAATTTGGGTTTACTACAATTTAGACTCATTTATTGGATGCAGGTACTATGCTAAGCAGTGTACAAGCTATTTCACATTTTCATTCCATGCTCAATGGGCCTAATGATATAGGTTCTTATAATACCACTTTTAGCACTGGGGGGAAACAGATTCAGAACTAAGTAATTTGCCCAAGGTTGCTACTACCAAATTATAGACCATACTCCTGCTTTGTTACCCTGTCTCACATCACAGATTCAATGACCTTGATTACTTGCATGAGTGTGAATACAGTAGTAACCTGAGAAGACAAGCAGAGGTATTATCAGTCTAAGTACCTATATGTTTTTCCAGTAGGCAAGAGCTAGTTGAGATGAAGTCTGGTGCACATCTGTACTCTGTGTTGCTCACTACAGTATACACCCACTTTATTTTAAATGAGCTTTAGATAAATCATGTGTCTGAGATTCTGTATCTATAAAGTATATCCACCTATTATATTAGTTTCAGAATTACACAAAAGCGTAAGAAAAGCAAGTTTATAAATTCTAAGCAAAAACGAATACTAACAGCAATAAAATTTGTCAGAGAGAAGGAGTGGTAGGGAACTAACACTTGAATATTTGCTACTCTGCAGAATCTTGACCTTTATCCTAAAAGGCAAAGAGATCACTATCTTTGGCAAAATGGGG
Organism: Glis glis; assembly: GCA_004027185.1. Classification (NCBI taxonomy): domain Eukaryota; kingdom Metazoa; phylum Chordata; class Mammalia; order Rodentia; family Gliridae; genus Glis; species Glis glis. Next base: position 1,641 of record PVJS01032548.1, on the reverse strand, counting down.
AAACAGGTTCATAGGATTAATTTAATTAATTCCTCTAAGTTAGTGTCATAGCCAAGATTCAAATCCAGAACTTTTAACTAGAACTGTGCCATACATCCTGGGATTCAAAAGGTTTTGCGGTTGAGTCAACCTAAACTTAGGAAGGTTAAACTGAATTCTGACCTATGAATATTCATTTTTCTAAAGCCCACTAACAAAATCAGATGACTTCCTCCAATTAAAAAAGTAGTTATTTTGATAAGTCATTACGATTTACCACAAACTGTTAAGGAAGCTAAAAACAGTACACAATGAATTGTATAAGCAATTTTTATTAGGATGTTTTCTCCCCTTTTTTTAATAAGGTCAGTCAGTTTGTAAAGAGGTTAGCAATTCCTGTGGGAAAAGAGAGTTGAAGTTAGAGAATATATACTACATTAAAACAAAGCAAAAAGAGAGATGGTTGAACCATACAGAAGTCAGCAGAGACCATAGGGGAACCTAAGTTTTAGGGATAATTCCAACTAACCCTAGTAAGAGCCCACCCCATCCCGCCATAGGATTGAACCCCTCGTAGAAATCCACTCAAAGCTAAATGTTTTGATTACTATTGTATCCATGTTTCATTTTTTCCAACCTTTAGTTCTCTAAGCCAAAGTCAAAAAACAAAAGAGTTAACTAAGCAATAGTTTGACATACATAACAGCAACATTCACCAATAACAAGAATCCCTTTAAGTTAGCATTGAGTACTTTCACTCAGCTAGGAATTTTTTAAAGGGACATTCTTTACCAAGTCTCACCATCCATTTTTCTCAGAGAGATTTCCCAGACTTCCCTTGCATACCTGTTCATCATAGGCCTCATTGACAAAAATCTCACTATTCATTAGATTTTCTTCTTCTTGGTCATTTTCTTTATTGCAGGTCAAATTTCTTGATGATGATGAATTTCTAGAATCAAAGAAACAAAATCAAGAGAGTTCTTCCTTGAGGTAGAGGCTGAGATTGGGGTGTGATTAGAACAGGCCAACTTACCCCCATCAAAGGTTGTTGTTATAGAAACTAGGCCATATTTCAATTTAACACCCATTTAACAAAGCACCTGAACTAGAATGGGCGATACTTGAGTCAGGTATTACTTGTTATGAATCATGCACTTTACACTTCAGAAATGGTATCTCTTCTCAACTGAGGGAAACCAAGTTACTGAAGTCAACAAGAACCAAATCCAACGATGGGAACATGGCAGCTGAACACCGGTGAATTAAGAAAGCAGGTGAATGTGGCAGAAAGACCTCATGTGACAATCAGAAGCCCAGTTCATGTTAATGTTAACCAGTTAGCTAGTGACCAGTGTTACTTGGGCAAACACATGCCAATTCTCCTGACCTTTTCTTCAGTCTGTAAAATGAAGGCAGGATGGAGATGGAGCTTTTAAAGCTTTAGTCATCCTCATATTTCCTCATCGGTAGGCTGTTTAATATCCCTTCTCAATATGTTTAATCAGTTTCTGTAACCACATCTTTCTACTCTTTATCTTAATTGTCAGAAACATCATTTTATCATTCTTTTTTGCTTCTTTAATGACTTTGTTGCTTTTGGACAAAACTTGGTGCCTTTGCTTTAAATTATTTTTTAATTTTTTTTTTTTTTTTTTTTTT
>PVJS01032547.1:0-22713 GCA_004027185.1 Glis glis | reverse complement strand
CCTCCTCCTCCTCCTCTTCTTCCTCCTGTTCACCTCCCCCCTCTCCCTCCCCCTTCTTTTCCTCTTCTACTTCTTCTTCTTCTTCCTCTTCCTCTTCTTCCCAGGGCCTCATGCATTCTACACAAGCACTCCATCCCTGAGCTACACCCCAACCCTCCTTCTATTCTTCTGGAATAAGCAGTTATATCTTTGAAAGTTTCTTTTTCTTAAGGTATTTTTTTTTCATGTGTGTGGTACTAAGTATTGAACCCATGGATGTTCTACCTCTGAGTAACACCCCCAGTCCTATTTTATTTTTATTTTGAAACAGAGTCTCCCTAGGTTGATGAGAGTCTCACTACTTGCTGAGGCTGTCCTCAAACCTGCAATCCTCCTGTCTCAACCTTCCAAGTACTGGGATTACAGGTGTGCGCCACAATGCCTGGCGCTTTTTTTTTTTTTTTTGATACTAGGAATTGAACCCAGGGGCCTTTTATCTCTGAGCTACATCCCCAGTCATATATATATATATATTTTTGCGGTACCGGGGATTGAACGCAGGGGTGTTCTACCTCCGCGCTACGCCCCCGGCCCTATTTTTTATACTTTATTTTGAAACCGGGTCTCACGAAGTTGTGGAGGGCCTCACTAAGGAGAGAGAGAGAGAGGGAGAGAGAGAGCGAGAGAGCTGAGGCTGGCCGCGAACCCGGATCCTCCGGTCTCCGCCTCCCAAAGTACTGGGATTACAAGCGTGCGCCACCACACCCGGCTATATTTTATTTTTTATTTTAAAACAAGACCTTGCTAAGTTGCTAAGGATCTTACTAAATTGCTGAGGCTGAGCCAGGCATGGTGGCGCACGCTTGTAATCCCAATACTTGGGAGGCTGAGACCGGAGGATCACAGGTTTGCAGCCAGCCTCAGCTACTTAGTGAGGCCCTCTGCAACTTAGTGAGACCCTGTTTCCAAATAAAGAATAAAAAATAGGGCTGGGGGTGTAGCTCAGAGGTAGAATGCCCCTGGGTTCAATCCCCGGTACCTCCAAATAAATAAATAAATAAATAAATAAATAAATAAATAAATAAGTTGCTGAGGCTGGCCTCAAACTTATGACCCTCCTGTCTCAGCCTCCCAAGTACTGGGATTACAAGCCCTGTTTTCCCACACCTTTTTAAAAATACATTTTACTTTATGACCTTAAAGGAAACCTTACCAGGGTCCCCTGTGAGACGGCCCTGTAGCCCTTACCGTGCTGTCCTCTGCTTGGTCCTCTTGCAGTTCAACAGCATGGTCCTTTACTGCGTGCCCAAACTGCGCCTCATGGGCCAGAAGTTCAGTGTCAGGGAGAAAATGGACATCTCTGATCTCCAGGTGGGTAAGCCCCTCTCCCCTACCCCCAGAGGCATGAAGCAGGGGTGGGGACTCTGGCCACCAAATCCATCTGTGACTGAGGGGTTGCTGGAATGTCCTGGGCTGGGTGGGCAGGATTCTTCCCTCTCTGGCTTGGGCCACCTGTCAGGTCCTTGCTGGTCTCACACTGAAGGACAGGCCAACATAAGATGTTGTCAGGAAACCAAGGTGCGCAGCCTCGGGGGCTATGGGGGTGGCAGTGGGCAGTTGCTTGTGAGTCTGGGACTCAGTCCCATTTACAGACCCCAAACTGATGCTCGGGTGGAAGGGGTAAATGTGGGCTGGGTCATGGGCCTGCTTGCCCTACCTGACCCTGAGCTCTCTCCTTTCCCAAAGAGGGTCCTCAGGAACCTGCTGTCCCTGTTTCAGGAGTCTCTTCTGTGTCTCATGGCAGAGGGGACTGGAATGGATTCTGTCCCCTGTGGGGAGGGCTTTGAATTAACGGGAACTCCAAAAATATTGGCTAAATAAAAGCACTTAATCATTTCAGAAAGTAAAGTTTTGCTTAAACGACACCAAACAAACAAACAAACAAACAAAAACACTTCTCCCTTTGAAATTCTCTGAATCCAGGTTAAGAAAGACAATTCTAAGCAATGACTGACTAGAGAAGAAAAGCCCTTTTCCCATGGTTAGAAGAAACCATTCCCAGTGTTTCTCTGTAAGAAACCGGCCCGTGTTAATGAGCTTGTTAATGCAATCCTCAGCCCATGGTTGGGACAGTCCAAGAGACTGTAGGCAGGATCTGCTGGCTGGCTGGGGGTGAGGGGACGCTGGCAGGGGTCAGCAGAGGACCACAGGGACCGTCAGTTCTGCCACTAGTGTGCTGTGGTCTCGTGCTGATGGGCGAGGACACAATCTGAGATGCTGAAGAAGCTGCCGTGTCTCATCTGTTCTGTGTGGGTGCATCCATTTTCTATTAATGTCTTTACACGGAGCACGCACCTGCCCACATGGGCTCAGATGTACCCAGGGTGGCCAAGGCCCTCCTGTCTCCTCTCATAATATCCTTATTCCAGGTACAGTTGCTGCAGGGTGGTAGTGCCTGGTGGTGCTGGAGGGGAAAGGTTAGGCTGGGGCTGGCTGGGGAATTTCTAGAAAAGGCCTGACAGGAAGATGGGTTCGGTCAGCAGCATTGCAAGCACAGAGCACAAGAGGTCCCAGTCCTCTTTGGGCAGGACAGGTGGCCCACCATCCCCCATGGACTGGCTCAGCCACTATGTCCCTGAGCCTCAGTGTCCCCTGTTTGCAAAGCTGGGAGCCCACTGGGTCACCTCTGACACCCCCACAGGGAAAAACCTCCAAGTCAGAGAACATGAGGCTAGTTCAGGAACGGCTACAATGACTGGCCAGTGTTTATTTCTATTTTGTTCTGTATTCTTGTTCCTGCAGGTCCAGGATGTTGTCAAGCCAAATGCAGCACATACATTCATCATAACAGGAAGAAAAAGGTCCCTGGAGCTTCAGACTCGGTATGGCGCTGGCCTGGCGAGTGTCTGCTGCTATGCGAATGTATCAGACCCGAGATTCTAGCATATGGTGGCTTTTCCTAAATGCTTTAACCAAATGCTATCAGTTTTTATTTATTCATCTATTCACAGTTCAACATTTTATAATATTAAGGGGAGGTCAGTGAAAATTAAGCTTCTACCCACCTCCTGTTCCCCAGCATTCTTAACCATCTCTTAAGTATCCTTCCAGATATTTCTTTGCATATATATACACACTTATCTACTTTTATTTTTTGGTGGTACCAAGGATTGAACCCAAGGGAATTCTACCTCAGGACTACACCCCCAGTCCTATTTTTTATTCTTTATTTTGAAACAGGGTCTCACTAAATTGCGGAGGGCCTCACTAAGTAGCTGAGGCTGGCCATGAACCCGGATCCTCCTGTCTCAGCCTCCCAAGTACTGGGATTACAAGTATGCACCACCACGCCCGGCTCACTTATCTACTTTTAAAATCACAAATGGGTGGTGTGTGACTTTAATCTAAGGACTTGAGTGGCTGAGACAGGAGCATTGCAGGTTCACTCTCAGCAACCTACTGAGACCTGGTTTCAAAATAAAAAATTAACAAAGGAGGCTGGGGTGTAGCTCAGAGGTAAAATGCCAGTACCACATGGATACACACAAAAAAATCACAAATGGCTGTTACTGGACAGTCAGTTCTGCATCTTCCTTTTTTTTTCAGTGTGTGTGTATGTGTGTGTGTGAGAGAGAGACAGACAGACAGACAGACAGACAGACAGACGCCCTTTTGAATTTTACTTTGAAAGAGGGTCTCACTAAGTTGCCTTGCCATGCACTGGCCTCAAACCTTCGATCCTCCTGCCTCAGCCTCCCTAATTCTGGGATTACAGTGCCCTGCTTTTTCACTTAATTTTTTAGCAATCATCCCATAGCCTTACACCATGTCCTGAATCAGCATGATTCTTCCTTATGACCATTAACTGGTTCCCATGTCGGGGACCTGGGTTCCTCCTGGATCTTGCTCCTACAATGGTGGGACAAGAATGTCCTCATACTTAGGTCTTGGTGCACATGTCACTGTATCCGCCAGATCCATTCCTGACATAGAATTGCTGGTCAGAGTGTGGAATGTCCGTTCTAAATGTTGGTGGCTATTGTCACATCACCCGCAAAGGCAGGCTTATTCTGTCAGTGTCTGGGGGATCTGGCCTCCCACGTGCCGCCAATGACTTGGGGGCTTTTAATTGTCCCCTGAGGCCCGTGAGGAGTTGGTTGGTTGGTGTTCGCATGGCAAGCCTGGCTCCACCCGGCCATGCGTGTTTCCAGCCCTTGGGGCCAGACTTCCGAGCCTTGAGTTGCAGTTACAAGACAGTTGAGCGGCGAGGTAGATGGTGGCTCATGGTCAGCATCCAAGACTGGATTAATAAAGTACTGTTTTTATTCTTTATAGGTCAGAAGAAGAGAAGAAAGAGTGGATTCAGGTGAAGCATCTAAACTTCTGAAGTAACCATATCCCTAAGTTATTGAATAGGATGGTCACTTCATGTTGGGACAGAGCCAGGAGGTAGCCCTGTCACCACCCCCACTATACTGCCTCTCTCCATGTCCTGCCCCGAAGTGTGGCAGCGACCATGGTGTAGCCCCATAAGCACCTTCAGATGCCACAAGCCTTTCAAGCCATCTGCTTGTTTGAGCACCTCCCCCACGAACAAATAGCTATAAGCAGGCCTGGGGCACAGGCTGGGTCCTCTCTCTGGAGCAGGTCTCCTTGGTCTGGGTGGCTCCAAGGGAGGGGCCAGGTTTTGATGGATGGCCACAGGCCTAGGCAAATGAGCACCTGGCCCTGGTCCTCAAGGACAGTGGTGGGCATGTGCCCCACCGCAGCAGTGTCCTAGAGCTCTCTGACAGCCTTGTGCTTTGCTGTGTCAGGTCATCCGGGCCACCATCGAGAGGCACAAGCTGAACAGCGAGACCTTCAGGGCTTTCAGCGGCACCTGCAGCCAGGACGAGGACCCTGGCCTCTCTCCAGACTCGCCCGTGAGTCAGCAGCGTGGGTCAGAGAGGGAAGGCAGATGGCCATGTCCAGCAGGAAGTCAGACCAGCAGCCCGTTGGGTTGGTGCCCGCGTAGACGGAGCACCCCTTCCCGCGCTCACACTAGCCCCGTGCACCGAAGTGCCTCATCTGGTCCCTGTGGAACCCGAGTCTCACAAGGCACAGCAGCACCCAGGCTGCTGGGGTGGCCCTGCAGGGCCGAAGCCCCTTCCTTCCCTCATGCCGCTCCGTCTACGGCCCAGGTTGTCCTTTAACTGTGGACGCCTTTTTGAAATTGTATTTTCTCCCCAAATGCCTTCACGCTCTGGGGGAGCAGGGGGTGGAGACTTGGGTCCTGCAAGAGGAGGTCTGCAGGGTCCCACTGTGAATCCAGCCTGAGGCCCTGGTGCTGTCTGGGATTGAGGACCGGAAGCAAAGGACCATCTCGGCCTGTGTGAGGAAAGCCTGGGAGAGGCTGTCCCTGGGCAGTGTACTGGGGGTGGGGAAATGAGGCAAGGATGCCAGGAAGAGGCGCTCAGGAAAGGCAAGGTGCTCAGGAAAGGCGATGCCCTGGGCCCATCCCCCCTTTGCCTTCATGAGGTGACCCCCACTCTCATCAGGTGCATCTGGCTGTCATTAATGTTGGCCGGGCCCCATAGGCATTAGAAAGTTGGCAACTGGCCAGGTGTGGTGGTGCACGCTTTTAATCCCAGTACTTGGGAGGCTGAGACAGGAGGATCCAGGTTTGTGGCCAGCCTCAGCTACTTAATGAGGCCCTCTGCAATTTAGTGACACCCTGTTTCAAAATAGAGAATAAAAAATAGGACTGGGGGTGGAGCTTGGAGGTAGAATGCCCCTGGGTTCCATCCCCAGTACTACAAAAAAGGAAAAAAAAAAAAAAGAAAAAAGAAATTCGGCAAGTGCCCAGCATGGTGATACATCCCTGTAATCCCAGTACTTGGGAGGTTGAGATAAGAGGATCACAGGTTCGAGGACACCTTCAGCAAACTGTGAGACTCTCATCAACCTAGCGAGACCCTGTTTCCAAAGAAGAAATAAAATCAGGCTGGGGGTGTAGCTTGAAGGTAGAATGCCTCTGGGTTCAATCCCCAGCACCACAAAAATAAATAAATAAATCCCGGTGTGGTGGTGCACACTTGTAATCCCAGTACTTGGGAGGCTGAGACAGGAGGATTGTAGGTTCACGGCCAGCCTCAGCTACTTAGTGAGGCCCTCCGCAACTTAGTGAGACCCTGTTTCCAAATAAAGAAGAAAAAATAGGTCAGGGGGTGTAGCTCAGAGGTAGAATGCCCCTGGGTTCAATCCCCAGTACAACAAATAAATAAATAAATAAATAAATAAATAAATAAATAAATAAGTAAAAGGAGACAGGGAAAGGCAGCAGGGCCTTCTTGCAAGGGAGGGGCCCAGAGGGCCTCAGTTGCTGGGCTGCTGAGGATGAGTGATGGAGTCAGTTCCTGCCAGGGCTCTTGCTGCGGCTCCCGCTCTGCAGCCACAAGTGTTGCTACTTCACTGCTGCTGGGGGTGGCCAGCTCCTGTGGGGCAGCGCTGGGCTGCAAGCGCTGCTACTCCTGCTCTCTTGCTGGCCCCTGTTGCTGTTGCGCTCGCCGCCTCCCTGCTGCTGCTGTTCTCCTGCTGGCGGCTGCTGCTTTGCTTGCTGCGCTCTTGGGAGCCTAACTTACAGAGCCTGGCAACTCTTCTGATCGTCTTTAGACCTGTGTGTGTATGTGTGTGTGTGTGTGTGTGTGTGTGTGTGTGTGTGTGTGTGTGTGTGTTGCTGGGGATTGAACCCAGGAACATTCTGCCTCTGAGCTACACCCCAGCCCTATTTTATTTATTTTGAAACAGGGTCTCACTAAGTTGCAGAGGGTCTTGCTCAGTTGCTGAGGCTGGCCTTGAACCTGAGATCCTCCTGTTTCAGCCTCCCAAGTACTGGGATTACAGATGTGCTCCACCACGCCTGGCTTTAGATATGGGCCCTGGTTGGCTCAATTTCAATCCCCCCTGATCAGTCTTGAGCCAGAAGTCAGGGAAGGCTGCTACCCTGGCCCTTACCCCTGCGGGCCACCCTTTATCAGAACCACCTTGCTCTTGGTCTCTGCCTCTGTTTTCCTTTCAGATGGTGAGCACAAGCTCCACGGAGCCCATGGTGTTGACCGACGGCAGCAGCGGTGCCACCGGGGTAAGTGACCCACGCCCAGCAGTCGGCAGGGGTGGGGGACTCCCAGCAGGGCAACCCTGAGGGCGGAGCTAAGGGAGCAGCCTCCTTGCCCCCACTCTGTTCAGGGCCTGGGTGTGCAAAGGCGGATGTCCAAGGCCAGGCCCTGGTGACTTGGATCCCAAAGGTGGTCAGTGTTGGGGCCCTCGGTAGTGGCCCCTCGGGAGCCTCTTGGTGGTTGTCACGCAGCTCTGTGTGTGTGTGTGTGTGTGTGTGTGTGTGTGTGTGTGTGTATGTGTGTGTAGGAATTCTCTGAGCTCTGTGTGAACATTTGTGCTCTTGCTGAGTCGAAATCATGCCTTGATAAAACATGCAGTTATAACCAGGGCATGGCGGCACATGCCTATAATCCCAGTACTTGGAAGGCTAAGATAGAGGATCACAGGTTCAAGGCCAGCCCGTGATAACTTAGTGAGACTGTTTCAAAAAAAGTGGGGGTAGCTGGGGGTGTAGCTCAGGGGTAGAACACCCTTAGATTCAATCCCCAGTACCATAAAAACAAAGTAACAAAAACCTACATAGTTGTTTCTGGACCCAGGTCTGGATGCTCATCCCATGGAGACCAGTGTCTGAGAGATGAATGTTGGGGAGAAAGAAAGGAAAAGCAGGAGCCGGAGCTCACAAATCAGCTTCCCTCGGGGGAGTTGGGGCAGAGCATCTGCAGATACAGGACCAGATAATGAGGGCGAGGGAGAGGCCAGTAAAGGGGAGGGATACTCGTGTCTTTTCTGGGAACAGGCTGGGGTCTTCGAGGCGCTCGGGCCACCCTTCACCCCTTTCTTGGTCTGGTGACTCTGGTCATGGCGGCCAGTGGGTGTCTTTAGCCTTAAAGCCGGGAGAGAGACAGGGCAAGTCCAGGTCAAGTCAACGCTGTGTTACAGTTTTCACAAAACACTTCTTGAATGGTCACCAGGTCTACATGCAGGGATGAGTAGAATATGACCCAAAGGGTAAGGCGGCAAAGGAGACAGACACTATGAGGACAGAGATGCCAAGTCCTTCCATCCCATCCCAGCACCCTGGAGACATTTGCTGTCCAAGGGAAGACTCAGTGTTTTCAGCAAAAGTGGCCATCAGGTCCCTGAAGGGTAACCTAGGCAACCGTTATCTTCATGACCCACAGGGCAGAGGTGTGACCTACAGCCAGGCCACCGGGAGATTAATAATGCATTACCCAGATGCATGACCTCCAAAATTAGTGATTTATTTTGGTCAACTAAGAGCAAGTGGAGCTAAAGGGTTTATTTAGGTTTTTCCCTGGGAGCATAGTAATGAGGTACCAGGGCCTCAGAAAGATCCCAGTCATGGCCAACCATCACCAACACCGATGCCACTTGTAGCCCAGGAGCACCCTGGCTAGCTGTGGTCCCGTGTGCTGGGAAAGCGACTCTTGGCACCTCTCCTGGCTCCGCTGGAATGGCAGGATGCCCATCCCGCTTGGCTGCTCTCAGTTGGTTACTGAGGCATCGAGGCACAGGATCCAATTGTTCTCTTTTATTGTGGTGCTAGGGGTTGAGCCCAGAGGCGCTCTACCACCGAGGGACATCTCCAGCCCCCTCTCCCCTTTTTAGTTTTTATTTTGAGACAGGGTCTACCTAAATTGCCTCCAATCTGTGACCCTCCTGCCTCAGTCTCCCAAGTAGCTGGGATTACAGGTGTGTGCCACTGTGACTGGGGAGCCACTGGTTCTTTATCAGTGCTGTTCTCCTGGGGCTGAGCCCACAGGCCCTGGAGCCAGGACCTTTAATGCTCTGGAGAAACAGGGATGCAGAAGTGGCGGGCTGTGGTCCAGGAGGCCCTGGGTGGGAAGGACCTGGTCTTATTTCAGGCATAGCCGCTGTTCGGGGCATTAGCACAGGGCGTCGGCACGTGGGGTACAGTCCCATGGCAGAGGCCAGCTGGAGGTCAGTGCCCAGAGCAGCATTCTAGCTGGGAGGAACCTGAAAGACCATGTTTGAGATGTTTTGCTCTGTGGAAAGACAGGCTCAGAGCTGGCCCTGAATTGGGGCCTCAGGCAAGTGCTGCCATGTCTGCCTCAGTTTCCCCTAAGGGAGATCAGGGAAGCTGTTGGCTGCCTGACATAGGTGCTGCCCACCTACTTTTTTTTTTTAACCCAGGGGTATTCTACTTCTGAGCTACACCCCCACCTATCTATCTATCTATCTATCTATCTATTTATTTATTTTTGTGGTACTGGGGATTGAATCCAGGGGCATTCTACCTCCGAGCTACACCCTCAGCCTTTTTTATTTTTATTTAATTTAATTTATCTATTGTTTAGTACTGGGGATTGAGTCCAGGGGCATTCTACCTCTGAGCTACGCCTCCAGCCCTATTTTATTTTTTATTTTGAAACAGGGTCTCTCTAGGTTGCTGAGAGTCTCCCTAAGGGCCTAAGTTGCTGAGGCTGGTTTTGAACCTGTCTCAGCCTCCCAAGCACTGAGATTACAAGCATGTGTCACTACATCCAGCTCCCTTTTTATTTATTTATTTATTTTTTGCCCTGGTACTGGGGATTGAACACAGGGGCATTCTACCTCCAAGCTACACCCCAGCCCTTTTTTAAATTATTTTTTCTGGTACTGGGGATTGAACTCAGGTGCATTCTACCCCCAGCCCTTTCTGTCTTTTATTTTGAGACAGAATCTCGCTAAGTTGCTGAGGCTGACCTTGAATCTGACACCCTCTTGTCTCAGCCTCCCAAGTACTGGGCTTAGAGGTATGTGCCACCACACCTGGCTGTATTTTTTTTTTAAATTTTGAAACAGGGTCTCACTAAGTTGCTGAGGGTGGCCTGGAACCTGCGATCCTCCTGTCTCAGCCTCCCAATTAGCTTACAGGCCCGCGCCTCCGCACCTGGCCAGCCTGTCTCCTCTGATGGGTAACTTGGGAGGCCTCAGTCTGTGTCCAGGGTCTGTCTGGGTGAGACTGTGCTTGCTGTGCCTCCTGGGCGCAATGGCCACATCTGGCCAAGTAGGTACCCCGTCTGCCCATCTCTTTCCTGTCTCCTGCCCAGGCCTTGGCCTTCTGGAGGTTCTTCCGCATGCATCCCATGGCAGTCAGGTGCTGGGAGCCCAGCTCCACTCCTGGTCTCCTTGTCTGTGTCCCTTTCCTACACTGAGCTGGGACCCGCCCCTACTCCAACAAACTTCCCAGCAGCCGCGGGCCTGCAGCCCGGGCTGAGGCCTCCCTGCCCCTGGCCTATACCACCGTGTGTTTCCCATCAGTGTCTCCCCCAAGCAGAGCTGAGCTGTGCCCGGGATGGCTCAGGGCACATCTGTCTACCTACACTGAGCAAGCAAGATGGGACACGCATGTGCTAGGTGGACATTTAGAGGGTGCTTGAAGGGAGTTAAAGCAATCTTTGCCACAGCATGCCGAACTCAAGCTTTTTCTTAGCATATCTGGAGAGGAAAATAAGTCTACTCACAGTCCACGGGTTCTACTTCCTGAGCTGAGATGTCTTCAGATGGACAGGCCTTGGAAGCCCCTCTTTCCTCAGAGCAGCTAACCCCCAACCAGGAAGTCGTACAAGGGACCTCACAGACCCCAAAGCCTTCCTCATTCCGCAGAAGTCCAATTGCTCTTAACACAAGCACAAGAAGTCAGAGTTTAAAAGGCCCCCCTGGGGCCTAGACCTGCCTTGGTTGACTCACAGACCTGTCCAAGATGCCAGCGAAGGGCCTGCCCTGGCCACTCTCATGCCAAGAGCTCTCTACCGTGCCCTTCCTGGGCGAGGTCCCACCCATGCCTCCAGGGTCAAGCCATTCTAAGAAGAGCCTGGCCTCTGCCAGTCGCCTCCTGTCGGGATGACCCCAGACAGTGCCCGGTGCCCTTGGCTGTGTCATTCCACTGTCTCATGTAACTGATGTGGCTTCATCAGGACTGCCGATTGGGTCTGAGTCTGTCCTATGCTCTGTGCCCAGCCAGGCCCTCCATGTGCGGCTGGATCTGATGAAGAGGACATGCCAAGGGGACAGCCCTGTTGCCGCTTGGTGGAGACCAACTTCTGGGTTGACACTGGCACATTTTGGGCACTTTGGTGTGGACTTGCTTGGCCAGTTATGGTGACCAACTTCCTGGGACACCCTGGGCCAGCCTTTCTTTTTTTTTTTTTTTGTGGTACCGGGGATTGAACCCAGGGGCGTTCTACCTCCGCACTACACCCCTGACCCTATTTTTTATACTTTATTTTGAAACTGGGTCTCACGAAGTTGCGGAGGGCTTCACTAGGTAGAGAGAGAGAGAGGGAGGGACAGGGAGACAGAGAGAGAGAGAGCTGAGGCTGGCAGCGAACCGGGATCTTCCTGTCTCCGCCTCCCAAAGTACTGGGATTACAAGCGTGCGCCGCCACGCCCGGCCTGGACCAGCCTTTCTGACATACTGGCAGCTGCACAGAGAGTCTGAGCCTTCTTCCTCCGGCCCCGCTGCCTGGGAACCTCGTCCAAGAGGGGACTGTGGTTGGCGAGAGGCCTGTCCCTAGCCACATTAGGTGGACTCCTTGCCCCTTGGCCATTGGTCACCTGCAGTCTACAAGCACATGGGCCTCTGTGCTGGGAACTGATGTGGTCAGGGGCAGAGCCACATTAAGGGTGGACCATGGCGGGCCGTGGTCCTCAGCACTGCAGGAGTGAGGAGAGCTGACCACTCGTCTTGACTCTGCTGCGCTCACTGTGGGACCCATGCCCGAGTTCCTGCCCCAGGAACTTCCCTCTGCACTTTGGCTGGGACTGGGTCCCCACTGGTCCCAGGGGCTAGGGTCTTGGCCACATACTCAGCCTTTTCTCCATCCCCTAATCCCCCCTCCAATCGGGGACACCCTGGTGGCCCCCACAGCCTCCTGTGTCCTCAGCTATGATGTAGTGCTGCCTGCAGGGTGCCAAGCAGGGGTCTTCTGCCGAGGTCCCTGAGACCTCCTGTCTACCAACCCCTCCTACCACCTGGACCCTCAGGTTCCTTGCCTGAAAAGCAGGTGTGGACACCCTGAAGGTGGGCAGGGGCAGAGGCCTCAGAGCTAAGGCAGACCCCAAACATGGCCTCCTTCCCTTCTGGCTGCCCCTTCCCTGCCCTGCCCTGCCCTGGGCTTCTCTCTCCTCCTCGTCTCAGTGTGTGTCTGGCTCCCCCGGCAATCCTGAGAGGCGGTCACTGGGGAGAAGCCCTGCGTGCACCTGGGAGGGTCTGGTGCTGGATGAGGGTGGTGCTTGGGGGTGGCTGGTGGCGGGGAGTGAGGGCTTTGCATGCGGGCTCTGGGACACCAGTTCCTTACTGGTGGGCTTGAAGCCATGACTGTGGCACAGAGCATGAGGTAAGGGTGGAGGCAGAGGCGTCACCCTTATCTTGGAGCAAGGACTCAGGAGATGGAGGAGCTGGGACCTCTGCAGTATAAATGTCTCTGTCACCTCAGAGAGCCAGCCCTTCCCCTGGGGCCTCTCCCAAGTACTGGGATTGCAGGTGTGATCCAGCACACCTGGTTCTAATCTCCTCTTCTTAAAAGGACACCAGTTATATTGGATTAGTGTCCCCCATAGAACCTCATTTTACCTTCCTTACCTCTTTAAAGGTCCTCTTTCCAAACATAGTCACATTCTGAGGAACTGAGCATTCAAAATAGGAATTTGGGGCAGGGCACAGAGGAGAATCACAGATTCAAGACCAACGCATGGTAATTTAGCAAGACTATGTTTCAAAAATGAAAAATAGCCAGGTGTGGTGGCACACGCTTGTAATCCCAGTACGTGGGAGGCTGAGACAGGAGGATCGCTGGTTCGCAGCCAGTCTCAGCTACTTAGTGATGCCCTCTGCAACTTAGTGAGACCCCGTTTCAAATAAAGAATAAAAAAAAATAGGGCTGGGGGTGGACCTCTGGATTTAATCCCCAGTATGGCAAAAAAAAAAAAAAATAGACTATAGGGCTGGGGCTTGTAGCTCAGAGGTAGAACATACCTGGGTTTAATCCCTAGTAACATACACACACACACACACACACACACACACACACACACACACAGAATTTGGTGGGGAGACATGCTGCAGCCCATCACAGCCTCCAAAGCCCATGCCCAACCACAACCCCCTGTCCAGCTCCCGCACACCCAGATAGCTCACCCCTTTCTCCCGACGCCTGGAGAGTTTATGTTAAACATGTACAGCTTCTTTTGTGTAACCTCTGCTCTGGAAGTTCTGGACGCAGACATGTCGGGCTGGTTCTGGCGACGCTCTCCCTCCCAGCCTCACGAGCCACATCCTTGCGCTGCTCTTGACCTCTCTGTTCTCTATCCCCGACACACACACACACACACACACACACACACACACACACACACACAGTTTGTTTGGTTTTTGCTGTAATATGTTAAAACAAATCCCAGACTTTGTTTTATTTTGCTCAGAAATGGCAGTGATAAACTTATTTTAGGTTTTTTTTTTTTTTTCTTTTCAACAGGAACACATTGTCTCTGGCTCTCCACTTCTCCATTTGTGCATGGAGAGGTTGAAATAAACATGTTCCGGGTCTTCCAGCTCTGACATTCAGGGCATTTGATTAACATGTTTGGTGTTTCTTAAAATTTTTTTGGGGGGGGGTTACTGGGGATTGAACACAGAGGTGTTCTATCTCTGAGCTACACCCTCAGCCCTTTTTAATTTTTGTCTTTTATTCTTCTTGGTTTTTTAAATTGGTATTGGGGATTGAAAGCAAGGGCATTCCACCTCCTAGCAACACCTCCAGCCCTTTTATTGTTTTTTTAAATTTTGAAATAGGGTCTCACTATGTTGCTGTGGCTGGCCTCAAAACTGCAGTCCTCCTGTCTCAGCCTCCCAACTACTGAGATTACAGGCATGCACCACCACATCTGGCTCTGAAAATCTTTTTAATGATGATGCTTTCTGTGTCAGCAGCAAGGAACCACCAAGGAGACATGCCCCCACCTCCCAGAGGAAATACTGGGTGTGA
This sequence comes from Glis glis, assembly GCA_004027185.1. NCBI lineage: Eukaryota > Metazoa > Chordata > Mammalia > Rodentia > Gliridae > Glis > Glis glis. The sequence goes on along the minus strand of PVJS01032547.1, from coordinate 8,626 downwards.
GGGGGTAGTTCAAAAGTACAGGAAGCTATTGTATCCCACAACCTGCATTTCTGGAGTCCACAGGCCACTGTAACATGATAGGGTAATTAACAATTTGCCCAAACCTGTCAGGACTTTGCATACTGAACAAGGCTTAGAACCCAGGGAGCAGTTACCCATCCCACAGAGAACACTGAGGCTCCGAGAGGAGTCACTCACCCAGGGCGGATTGACTGAGGAGGGCGGGGCAGGAGCCTGGGGTCTTTTCCTGGGCTTGTACTGCTCATAGACCACAGATAGGGAAACTGAGACTCAGCAGGGTGGCTCTGATGAGCCTGCTCCTGCGCTCCACACACTGTCCTCTGTGGGAAGTTCCGGCAGCGTGGCAGGAGACAGAGGGGAGCAAAGTCCCTGAGTGTGGGCTCTGCTGGCCTGGCTTCCTCATGTGCCCTCCTGAATGCTTCCACCCGGTCGGCATGCAGATGTGGATGCACACGTGTGTTTACACATGTAGTACATCTGGTAGAGTGTGGGCGTGCCCGAGTGCCCAGTACAGAGCAGGTGTGCGGCCGGGCGTGGTGGTGCACACCTGTAATCCCAGTACTTGGGAGGCTAAAACAGGAGGATCAGTTTCAAGGCCAGACTCAGCAACTTAGTGTGACCCTCAGCGACTTAGCAAAACCCTGTTTCAAAATAAAAAAATAAAAGGGGCTGAGGGTGTACCTCGAATGTAGACTGATACCCTCCCCCACACACACAAAGAACAGAGCAGGTGTATGGCTGGATGAAAGATGGTGCTCAGGAGCCCTGGGCCACATGGCCGCGCAACTGCAGGGGCGCCCGTTCATTCCCTGGTGTCACTCCCCCATCACGGTACACACCGCTTTCCTCCAGCTTTGGTTCCCGTCAATGTTTTCTCAGAAAACACCAGATAAACTCATTGGCCAAGTTGCTCCCAACATAAAGGTCTGGATCCACTGTGTCGTGTGAGGCGCTGGGGCCCCTGAGAGTCAGGGCTGGGAAGGGGGACTGGCTGGTTTGACTCTTCACCCCATTCCCCACTGCGGTGTCTAATCTTTTTTTTTTTTTTTTGGTACTGGGGATGGAACCCAGGGGTATCTACCTCCAAGCAACACCTCCAGCCCTATTTTATTTTGTATTTGAAAACAGGGTCTTGCTAAGTTGTTGAGGCTGTCCTCAAACCTATGATCCTCCTTTCTCAGCCTCCCAAGTACTGGGATTGCAGCTCGCAGCATCCACACTTGAGTGGGCGTCAGTTGCTTAATCACGACGAGCTGCCCCGCCCTGCTCTGGGAGGACAGGGTGCACGTGCACTTTGCAGCTGATGGAAGCTGTTTGCCTCTTTGTAGCTCGAGCCCAGAAGACTGTCCTCGAAGACCAGACGTGACAAAGAGAAGCAGAGCTGTAAGAGCTGCGGAGAGTCCTTCAATTCCATCACCAAGAGGAGGCACCACTGCAAACTGTGCGGGGCGGTGAGTGGGGGACAGGGAGCGGGCAGCCCTCGCAGGTCCTCTCCCGTGGCAGGCTAAAGGGCTGCCCGGCATGCTCTGGGGCAGGCTCTCTGAACGGACATAGCAGCCTTTCCACAGTGCCTCCAGATGCATGAAATTGTCCCTCTGAAGTAGAAGCTAATCGCGCGTCTCTGGCCAGTTCTGGTGTCCCACAACATGCCCTGCAGCTGGTAGAGTGCCCCCAGCCTAGTGACTGTGAGAACAAAGGGATGAGAGCGTCTTGCATATGCAGGGGAGGGAGGGCTGTGGGCCGATGGACGCACCCCCCTGCTGGCCTTGCCCCCCCACCGCGCTCCCTCTCCATCCCTCCTCGCGCACCTCCAAAGCCCTTGCTTCTGAGATTGGGCTTTGAGTCTTTGCTTAGTCCTAAACACGAAAGTATCTCTGATAACCAGATGTGGTGGTGCATACCTGTCATCCCAGTGCTTGGGAGGCTGAGACAAGAGGATCGCAGGTTTGAGGACAGCCTCAACAACTTAGTGAGATCCTCAGCAACCTAGTGAAATTCTGTCTCAAAAACCGAAAAAATAAAGGTCTGGGGATGTAGCTCAGTGGTCAAGCACCCCTGTGTTTAATCCTAAGTACCACAAAAGAAAAAAGTACTCACGAGGAAGGAACTGATGATTCACATGTTTTTAGGTTAGGAGATTAAAATTGCATCCACGTTAGCAAGTAGACCTCGCCACAGAGCTGCCCCAGAGATGTTTTCCCAAAGGATGCCCACTGACTGTGTCTGAACTAGTGCTCCTTGTCATACCTTTACATAAAACCTTGCCATAGTGGCCGCGGTTGGGGGCAGGGAGGAATAAATAAATGAATATTGGATAGATGCATGGATAGATAGTTGTACAGATACTGGGTGGATGGATGGGTGGTTTAATAGAGGCATGAATGGACAGGTATAGATAATGGGTGGATGGGTGAGTGGAGGAATAGATGAGTGGATGGCTGGGGAGCTGGGGAGAGGTGCGTGGGGAGCACAGCATGGCCCACAGCCATCACTCAGGCCCAAGGTGCGTATGGGCTCGGAGAAGCCAGCAAAGCCGGGTGGAAGACAGTGCTCTTGGAAGAGTAGCACAGTGTGCTCCAGCAATGGCATCTAGGTGGGGAGCAGATGGGAGACGGTTGGAGGCTGCTGTCTCTCGTGAGGAAGGAATGGAGGAGGACGTGAGAGGCATGGGGACTGCCTCATCCAGAGCCCTGGCCAGCTAGCTGATGTGGAGTGGGGATAGGGCTCAGTTGGCTGTGCACAGGTGTGCAGGCATTGGGAGGCAGTGGTGATTTCTGAGTTCCCCAGTATAGACGGATCTGAAGGGCACAGGAGATGGTCCAGGGAAGGATGAGCATCTCTGGAGAGGAGGTCCATGTCACAAGAACTTGCAGGTGTTGAGACCAAAATCACCCCTGCATTTTGTCACAAGGGGACCAAGACTGGTGTGACCCAGGCAATGTCAGCTGAGGCTGTGGAAATGCCCGAGGCAAAGGGGAGAAGGGGATTCTGAAAGGAGCATAGAGACTCCTGCGCTGGGAGGGACCCAGCAGAGGGAGGGAGACTGAGGCAGCAGAGAGCAGGATAACCAGTGGCCGCAGCCCTGAGGAGCAGAGGGTCTGCGGCAGGCGCGGGAAGGGTCACTGAGCGGCATCACGTGGCTTATTTCCATGTGCCACCTCCCATCTGAATAATAGTCCCGCAGCAGGCCCTTGGGTTACCTGCACCTTTTAGTTATACACCTGGCTGTACAAAGGTCTCTTAAGATCCTGCTTTCAATTCTTTAGAATACACACCCACAAGTGACATTGGTGGACTATATGGTAATTCTATGTTTAACTTTGTGTGTGTGTGTGTGTGTGTGTGTGTGTGTGTACGCAGTACTGGGGATTGAACTCAGGGGCGTTCTACCTCTGAGCTACACCCCCAACTCTATTTTATATTTTTTACCTTGAAACAAGATCTCACTGAGTTACTGAGGGTCTCGCTAAGTTGCTGAGGCTGGCCTCAAACCTGCGATCCTCCTGCCTCAGCCTCCCCAGTAGCTGAGATTATAGGCATGCGCCAACATGCCCGGCTATTTTCTGGGGTTTTTGTTTGTTTGTTTGTTGTGGTACTGGGGATTGAACCCAGGGGCATTCTACCTCTGAGTTATACCTCAGCCCTATTTATTTTTCATTTTGAAACAGGGTCTCACTAAGTTGTAGAGGGCCTCACTGAGTTCCTAAGGCTGGACTTGAACCTGTGATCCTCCTGTCTCAGCCTCCTAAGTACTAGGATTACAGGTGTGCACCACCACGCCCAGCTATTTTCTGTTTTTTATTTATTTATTTATTTTTTTGTGGTACTGGGGATTGAACCCAGGGGCGTTCTACCTCCGCGCTACACCCCCGGCCCTATTTTTTATCCTTTATTTTGAAACCGGGTCTCACGAAGTTGCGGAGGGCCTCACTAGGTAGAGAGAGAGAGAGAGAGAGAGAGAGAGAGAGAGAGAGAGAGAGCTGAGGCTGGCCGCGAACCCAGATCCTCCAGACTCTGCCTCCCAAAGTACTGGGATTATAAGCGTGCACCACCACGTCCGGCTTATTTTCTGTTTTTTGAATAGCCATCCTAAAGAGTGTGAGGTTGTTTCTCTTTATGGGTTTTTAAAAATATACTTTTGTTAGTGCATTGTAATTATACACCACAGTGAGGTGCAGAGTGATAGGGACACACACGCACACAGCGCTTGGCGAGCTTCTTCCAGCTCCCACCCTACACGCTCCCCTTACCCGTACACGTTACTGAGATTGGTATTGATAAGTTCGTGTATGTACATAGCATTATTTGAACTGTTTCCTTCATCAAGTCTCCTCCCCCCACTTCTCTTCCCTAAACTCCCTCCATCGCTCTCTGTAGTGTCTCCTCCTTTATCTAAAGTCCCTTTTGTCTCCCAATTTCTCTCTAGCTTCCACATACGAGAGGAAACACGCAGCCCTTGACTTTCTGAGACTGGCTGATCTCACTTAGCATAATGTTCTCTAGCCCCAACCATTTTGCTGCGGATCGGATGACGTCACTTTGTTCCTCTTTATGGCTGAGTAGAATTCCATTGTGTGTGTGCCACAGTCTCCTTGTGGTTTGGATCTGCATGTTCCTCATGACCGATGACATGGGATCTTCCCGTGGACTTGATGGCCTTGCCTGTTCTCCTTTCTTGCACATAGATCTCAAACTCTGGGAGGTCCAGGTCAGGAGGACCAATCCTGGACCCCCAGGGCGCCTGGCCTCACTCTGCCCTTGGATGGGGTTCCCAGCCCCCCCCACGGCAAGCCTGTAGCCCTCCCACACTGTCGGTCTCCCTCCTCAGCCCCATATGGACGCAGGATCACAGGCGCCATCTGTCTTGCAGGTCATCTGTGGGAAGTGCTCCGAGTTCAAGGCGGAGAACAGCAGACAGAACCGGGTCTGCAGAGGGTGTTTCTTGACAGAGCCAGTGGCCCCCGTGAGCCCCAGCCTCGAGGCTCCCTCGGGTCCCAAGCAGAACATAGAGGTGGGCACACGGGGCGGCCGGGCCACGTCTCAGTGGGGTTCCCAGGCCCTGGGACCAGGGAAAGCTGCACAGCGCAGCGGGCGACTGAATGCAAAATACCACGCACATGGACATCAGGCTGCCCAGGACCCGGCAGGGCTGAGGTTGGGAGCCATTTTCACTCAGGAGTTAGATGGGAATGAGCATCAGCTCTGCTCCTGGTCACCCCAACGGGAGGGCGCAGTGTGGAACTGCCCCCAAGCCCAGGCATCAAGGTCTCCGGGATGGACGGACGGTCTGCCTCAGGGCAGGCAGGACACTGGAGGCAGGCGGCAGGCTTCTCCCCACTCCTTCCCTAGACTCTGGTTAAGTTGCTGAGGCTGGCCTCAACCCTATGATCCTCCTGCCTCAGCCTCCCAAGTACTAGGATTACAGGTGCGCGCCACTGCGTGCCTGTCTCTCTTTCCTAAAGGGCACAGTCCCCATTTTAATGCAGTCACAGGAAATCAAAAAAGGGAAAACATGGTTTTCCAGAAAAATTTATTTTCCTTTCTCTCTGCTTGACACCATGAAGTTCTCAGCATGGCTGCGAGCCTGCCCTCCTGGGCACTGCTTGTACTGTTGGATTCCCTCTCAGAGGCGCAGTGGGATGGTCGGGAGGGCGAGGGCAGCGTGCCGTCAAAGCTCCTGACTCTCCTCACCCATGGCTGTGGGGACCCCGGTTCTGTGTCTTGCTCTAAGAAGTCAAGGCCATAAGGATCTTAGAACCAGGAGGAGAATGATCTCAGTGGGGAAGCCCATGCTCTGCCCACTCGGGCACGTGCACCAGGTGAGGCTGGGTCCAGCCTCCATCCCAGCCTCAGCTGCATCTCTTGGCCTGCCCCACTTCCTCAGGGGAGCCAGTGACCTCTGCAGGTGAGAACACCCCTAACCTGTCTCTGTGTCCCCAGAAATCACCTGTGGTGGATCCTGAGCCCAGTCTGCTCTGTGGACCCCTGCAGCTGTTGGATGGTGGTACCGCCTGGAGCGAGGTGTGGGCCACCATTCCCACATCACAACCACAGGTGCTGCACCTGCGTGGAGGTGGCCAGGTGTGTGTTCCCTGCCCCTAGGTGTGCACCATGAGGTGTACTCTCCTGCCACAGCTCAGAGTCTCAGGCCTGGAGTGCCCACTGAAGGTCTGGGCCACCCTCCTGGTGTCGACCCATTCCAGCAGGGTGACCTTGGGCCTGTTTCTCCAGCTGCCCAGAATAGCCCTCTGCTCCCCGCTCACAGGAAATGGGACCCCGTGATGCCAGGACCCAGAGCCAGCCAGGGCACAAGGGGCGGGTACGGGGCACACATTCATTCATTCGCCTCTTCTTTCACACATCCTGGGTTGATGCAGTTGGGAGCTGCAGGACTGACAGGTGTGGCTCAGGAAGCCACACGGCCCTCTGCCCAGGTTACAGGGACTGTCCTGACTCATTCCCCCACCTCCCCAGGGCTGGGTAGTCTGAGAGAAGTCAAGGGGCTTGGGGGTGCAGCGGGGTGGACAGGGCCCTCGCCAGAGTCCTCCTTCAGGGAGAACCCTGGGCCCCCTGTCCTGCTGCCAGAGGGCTGTGCAGTCATGCCCCCAGGCCCGACTGGCTCCAAGTCTGTCTGGGAGGCCCCACTGACCCTCTCTCCTTGCAGGATGGCCAGCTGCCTCGCATCATCCCTCTCCCCGGCTGTAGGGTGGGCACAGCAGACCCCAAGGAGGGGCTGGACGCAGAGCATGTATGGAAGCTGCAGCAGGGCCTGCAGTCCTGGTACCTGAGCGCCCCTTCCCAGGAGCATCAGCAGCGCTGGCTGGAGGCCCTGAGCACCGCTGCCCAAGGGGACACAGCCCAGGACAGCCCAGGTGCCCTGCAGCCCCAGACCCCGGCAGACACAGCTGCTCCGTAAGCGGACACCCGGCCCCCGCGCCCTTTGTACCACCATCAAGACCACACGAAGGGACGAAGGAGTCCTGGGACTACCCAGAGGTCGGGGCATCTGGCCCCAGAGGGTCTCTCTCCTTCCAAGAGGAGGAAACCAAGGCCCAGAGAGGAGCAACCGCTCTCCCAGGGGCACCCAGCAAGGCTTGGGAGAGAGCTCCATCTCTGGTTCTGGCTCCAGCAGAGTGGCTGCAGCAGGGAGCGGGGGCCATTGCTGTAGTGAATGCCACCTGAACTGGCTTTGTGGTGGCTTTGGCTACAAAGGCTGAGGAGGTTGTGTGGGCGCCGCCCAGGAATGGCTGTGCCCCACCTGGTCTGTGGTTGCCCCTGATGTGGGCACAGCTGCCTGAGGCTGGCTCCTCCCTCACCTGGCCAGCGCTGTGAGCTGCACGTGACTGCCCCCCCCAGGCTCTGCCCCCTTCTCTGCCTTCCAAGGTGTGGGATCTGCGGTCCTCCCCCTGGGCGGGCAGCTGGGGTGCCTGTTTGCAGAAATAAAGCTCTTTCCTGGCCAGCCTCAGCAACTCAGCAAGGCCCTCCCCAACTTAGTGAGACCCTGTTTCAAAGCAATAAATAAATAAATGCTGACTGCCAGCCTGGGTGCCCTGCCCCACCTCTTGGCAGGGTCCCCCACAAGGAGGGTGGCTGGAGGAGGGGTGGGGTACATGGGTGACAGAACTGCATCTGCCTCAAAGAGCAGTTCTGTGTCCCTGGTCCTGCAGGGGGGCGGTGCGGAGGGAACTCGCCTACCAGATGTGGTCGAGGAAACATGGTAAAGGTCATGGGGTGTGGGTGCTGTCTGCACTAGATCCCTGAAGATGTCTGGGAGAGTGGGGGGATTTAAAGACTGACGAGGCGGTCTAACATCCACACAGCACCACGTGGGCACGCCCGGGTGGACAGACGTGGGCACCCACCTGAGAGGCTGAGAGGACAGGTATGGGAGCCAGGAGTTGGTGATGGTCACAGGTGAGGTAGAATGGGGCACAGGTGTGACAGCCCCAGGCAAGTTGGGGTGTGGCACAGGCAAGCCCACCTGGGAGCCAGCAGGACTGTGCCTGGAGGCCCCGGCGGCTTGCACACCCTGGCCCTGCACCCGCCACACCGCTGGTAGCTCTGCTCCTGCGCCATGGGAGGAAACTGGCTTGGATGCAAAGCGACAGGACAGTGTCCACCCAGAAGGGACAGCACCAGGACTAGCTGGCTGTTACTCAAGGAAACTTTCACAGCAAAGCCCCCTGTCCAGAGAGGGCTGGGCCGGAGCAGGTGGAGGAGGCAGAGGCCCCGCCCGCTGCTGGAACTCGACTCTGACGTCACTGTCCTATCTGCCCTTGCCCCCTACTCCTGTATCTCCTAAGCACCTGCTCCGGACCCTCACAAGGCTGTGTGTGTGTGTGTGTGTGTGTGTGTGTGTGTGTGTATTTTGTACTGGGGATTGGACCCAGGGGCATTCTATCTCTGAGCTACACCTCCAGCCCTCTTTTTTATTCTTTATTTCAAAACAGGGTCTCATGAAGTTGTGGAGGGCCTCACTAAGTAGCTGAGGCTGGCTGCAAACCCGGATCCTCCAGTCTCAGCCTCCCAAGTACTGGGATTATAAGCATGTGCCACCACGCCTGCCCGAAAATACAGTTTTTTTTTTGTTTTTTTTTTTTGCGGT
>PVJS01032546.1:0-22712 GCA_004027185.1 Glis glis | reverse complement strand
GAGAGAGAGAGAGAGAGAGAGCTGAGGCTGGCCGCGAACCTGGATCCTCCGGTCTCTGCCTCCCAAAGTACTGGGATTACAAGTGTGCGCCACCACGCCTGGCTTCACTTCTCTGATTTTAAAAAGTAGATGTATATAGATCTGCATGACATTCATAAAAACAAACAAAATGCCTAAGTACATAAAATCTCTCAAGCTAATTAATAGAAGACCAAGGTTTTCCTTTTTTTCTTTTTTTAAGTCTCAAATAAATTATTTCAAAAAGGTTTTGCCTGACTTGTAGGGTAAATATGGCTTCACTGTCTCAATACTCCTCACCTATAACTATTCTTTTCCAACTGTAGTCAGTGTTAAGCTCCTTGAGAATGGAGTAGTGTAGAAATTGTTTCCCAAGGCATCCATATAATCCAGTGGCATTTGTATAATCCAGTGAGATTTCCTTTCCAGTACAGTACATTTTTTCATGTCCTTCTTTCCCATTTCACTTAAAAATGTAATAATTTCTCCAAGACTGAGATGGAATAAAGGAAGGTGTTGTTTCACTAATATACTCAATGATTTGAATATATTGTCCTCACTCCTAAACTATTACATCTTCCTGCTCCCCTGCAATGGACTTTCAAAGACTAGTTTAAGTATCATGTTTTTTCTGAATCTCTCAGGTAAACTTAATTACAGTCTTTTCTGGGTCTCCATAGCTTTTTGTTATCTCTTTGGAAACAAGTTCTGATGACTAGGAAGTCGCTACCTTTTTTGGACTATAGCAAACAGAAACAGATAGATTTCCTCTGTCTTTCTTTTCTTTCCAATATGCGTTTCCAGTCCATCATCAACTTGTTTGGGGGGTGGGGGCGAATAGCAGATTCATTGTAGATGTTGAGTTATAGCTATTGGAAGAAGGAACTGAAAATCTATGCTCAACTCTTCTCTGTCTTCAATCTCAAGTTAAAACGTAGAGGTGCCTGCTACAATACATGGTCTTCTGATCTCAGAATCCTAAGGTGACTCTAGATCCCTGCCTTCAGTTGACCTCTAGAAAGGTTATTTTCCCTTTCAGGAAAAGGGAAAAGAAATAGAAAAGCAATATATCTGTACATATACTTCTGGTTGTAGCATGATTCATACCCTCTCTGGAAATTGGCTCCTGACTGAAGGCACACAGGTAGGAGAACAATGCATATAGTGGGAAGGGGCAAATGAACCCATTTGTCAGTAAATATAGTCGGTGTCACAAGTTAAGCTCTTACTTTATGATAGACCTTTGGATCAATATTTGAGATATGTCACAATGCGGAGTGGTGGGAATTGTTACTCCTTCACTGAGAGATGAGGAAACAGTAACAACAAGGATGACAACAATGGCTAATGTGTATTAAGAACTTTTAAAAACTCTTTTCTGTGTCTTACGTATTAATTTTTCAGACAACTTTAGCTAATTATTCCTTGCAGTAACTGGTGAGAGAGGTGTTATTGTTACCTATAAAATACCAAGGTTGAAGAATGTATCCAGAGACTCATGAGTGTTAAGAGACAGACTAGGATTTTAAATATAGTCATCCAGCTATAAAATCCATGCTTGGGAAACTGAGATGCCGGGAAGTTATGTAACATGCACAAAATCATTCTTCTTGGTCTAGATTAATGGGTCTAGAATCCAGATTATATTTAACCATTTATATGTTTAGCTATTGAAGTTTGTTTTGTTGTTCTGCTTGAAATACTATATACCATTATTTAGGAAAAAATAGTGGCATCAGAAGAAAAAATGAAATTAAGCAGTTTTATTTATATTATTCATTGGCAAAATTGGCTTAGAACCCTCTGTAACCTTAACAATGCATTCTCTCTTATCCCTTTGACCAGAGGCAGCAGTGAGGAGCAAGCTAAGAGATGGCTTTCTGGTCTTCCCTCCAGTTTTGTCTCAGCAAACCCAAAGCCTCTGTTTCTTCTGTGTTCAATGAAACCACTGTAAGCTAACATTTTGCTTTTCATGCTCTTCATTGTCACTGCCTGTTCTCAGTTAAGTCCCTTAGGATGGAATGAACCCAACTGATTAGCAAGAGAGCAGATTCAGGGCCCCTGGCATTTCGGCAAGGGACAATACATGTCAGTTTTGCTTTCTGCAGTCCTAACACCCCACAGACAGAATTAACATGAGGAAGGGTGCCTACCCAATGATGCTTCCTGAGCACTTTCATTTTAAGCCCCTCCTTTTTTTTTTAATTGGCAAATCTGATTCAGATTATTTTTGTCCAGTGACCCTAAGCTGCTTTTCAAAAACTTTGCCGTCTTAATTGCCTGCCATCAAGCGAGGCCACTGTACTAGAAATGCTGGCCAGAGGACACGCAAGCTGTGGTCACCACTCACATTGGTGCCATTCAGGTTCCTTTGTGGGAGTTCCTTGTCTTCTATTGAAGGAAACGCTTCAGCATTCAGAATGTAAGAGATGGCGTAGTGTGTCACAGTACCACTGCGATGGTGATTACATTCCAATACTGTGTGGTGTCTACTCAAGGTTAAAAATGTGCTAAATTAATTGAAATCATCAGCGATACCACCATCCCAATGACCCAAAGTCCTATGAGTCATAGTTAATATGATTAATCAATTAAATATTAGCAAAGACTCTTTGGGGTAGTCTTATTTTTATTTTTTATTTTTTTTATATTTTGCTCTAGCTTTCAAGGACATTAAGTAACCTACATCAGGTTGTAATTGAAATGTTAGCCAGTTGATCATGCAGGTAAAACAGGTTAATTATCAGGTGGTAGCTGAATAATTATCTAGCAATTGGCATCTTAGATTACTGTTATAATTATTTTGGCCCTCTTCACCAAAACACAGATTGTCCTTGATAATTACTTATGGATTCACTGAACATTTTTAAGAGGGGGCCTGTTAAAGGCTGAAAACTAATGGTAATTATAGCCCTAAAATTAAATGAAATTAAAAAAGGTCCACATAGCTCCCCTCATATTTAGTGAGGGTTGTGCTTGGACATATTTTGTTTTATGCATCATGTGGGGAGACCTTGAGAACATACAGGGTCTTAAGTTGATTATTTACATTTCAGTGATCCCTATAGGAAAGTAGTAAGAAAGAAAGGTAGAAAAAGAGGTAAAGAGGGATAAAGGGAAGAAAATAGATAAGTAAAGAAAGAGAGAGAGAGAGAGAGAGAGAGAGAGATGATGGGTACTGATGAACAACAGGAAAGTCTAGAAAGGAAAAGATAAAAAGATTTGAAAAACAAATAGTCTAATAGGCTCCCCCCAAAGATACCCAAAGATATCAATATCCTAATCCCTGGAACTTGTGAATGTTGCCATATTCATATGGCTGTAAAGGACTCTTCAGAAATAGTTATCTTAAGGACCTTGGGATGCAGTAATAATCCTAGAGAATCTGAATGTGTGCTAAATCCAATCACATGTCTCTTTATACGAGGAGACAGAGGCAGATGAGGCAGAGACAATAAAGGAAGGTACTGTGACGGTGCAGGCAGAGATGGGCACGATGGTGGCCCCAAGCTAAGGAAGGCCAGCTCCCGGAGGCTCAGAGGTAGTATAGCCCAGCCTACACCTTGATTTTAGCTTCTGTTACAGATGTTGGCTTTCGGACTTGAGGAACTCTTAACAGAATACTTTTGTGCTGTAAGCTGACATGTTGATAGTCATTTGTTACAACAACCATAAGAAACTAATGCAGTCATTGAGAGATGCACGGTTTTTATTTATTGCCTATCATTATGGTTATTTAGCCATTCACAGTTTTTATTTATTGCCTGTTGCTGTCCTGGATATGGGGGAGAAAGAGAGAGAGAGAGGCTGCTGCAAGGAGAAAAAGGTAAGCTAGCTTAAACAAGTACATAAGTAAAATAATAAGAATCTTTTAGATGGCAGTAGTTTCTATACAATACATAAAGAGAATGATGGAGGGGAAGGGGCATGACATAGGAGTCAGAAAAATCTCTACTGAGGGTAGGATATTGGAGCCAGTCATTTGAGGATATAGTATTTTCTAGCATCTTTGAAATCATCTCCACTTTTCAGTCTCAAAATGATCTTTGAAGATAAGGTAAGTTATCTATATTTTACAGATTGAAAAAAGAAATGAGGCTTAGAGGGCTAAAGTGCGGTGAGCAGTAGCAATGCCACTCAAGCACAGGTTGGTCTATTCAAACTTCAAACATTTTCCATGTGAGATGAAGGCAGAAAGATATTGATTTGCTATTAAGACTTACATAATTTGGTACTCCAAATTACCTAGGTTATAATGATCAACAATTATTGGTTTAGATATGATATCCCCTGATTTTAAGAGCAAAACGTTGTCCTCCCTTGGGAAAATAAGAATACCTTTTGACTATTATCACCTCAAAGATCTGCCCTCTTCCCTCTTAGCTTTTGGTTTTTTGTGTTGTTTTTTGGTACTGGGAATTGTTATGGTTCGAAAGTAAAATGTCACTGGACCTCATGTTCTGGAGGCAGGCATGCTCAGAGGTGGGCCTCTTGGGGTGTGGCTTCTGAAGGCAGGGCCTGGCTGGAGGTGGGTCTCTGAGAGTGTGGCCTTGGGGTCTACATTTGTCTCTCACCCCTCCTGTTGCTCTCTCTGCTCCCGCCATGGTGCCCTGAGCACCAGCTCCTGCTTGGAAGTTCGTCTAATGTGGCCTGAACATCTCCAGAACTGTGAGCAAATAAAATCCTTTAAGTTCTTTGTATATCCTAGATATTAGACCTCTGCCAAAGGGATATCTTGCAAATATCTTCTCCCATTCTGCCGGCTTTCTCTTTAGGCTTTTGATGTTTTCCTTTGATGAGCAGAAGCTTTGTAGTTTAATGCTATCCCACTTATTAATTCTTGTTTAAATTTCCTGTGCTTTGGAGGTCTTGTTGAGGAAGTTTCTACCTGTGCCTATATGTTGGAGTGTTGGACCTATGCCGTCTTCTAATAATTTCACAGACTCTGGTCTAACTTCCAGGTCTTTAATCCATCTCGAGTTGACTCCTGTGCAGGGTGAGAGGTAAGGATTTAGTCCCATTTTTCTACAGGTAGATAAACAGTTTTCCCAGCACCATTTGTTGAAAAGATTGTCCTTTCTCCAACGTATGTGTTTAGCACCTTTGTCAAACATAGGTGTCCATCAACAGATGAGTGGATTACAAAATTGTGGGAAATACACACAATGGAATTCTACTCAGCAATAAAGAAGAACAAAATAACATCATTTGCAGAAAGTGGAAGGATCTGGAGAACATTATGTTAAGCGAGATCAATCACAAAAAAAGAAGGGACATATGTTTTCATTAATATGCGCAACCTAGGGAGTAGTGGGGACATACAAGGGACTCTGGTTGATAATAGAGAACCCTCAGCAGGGTGAGGGAAGTGGTACCAGGGAAGGGGGAGGGCAAGAAAGAAGCGAATCAGTGGAATTACTATCATAAACAAATGTACATGTGAAAATATACCAACATCATTCTCAGTATTTCATATAGGTGGGGGGGGCACTAAGAGCTGTGTGCATGTATATTAACATCAAATACATATTCATTGCGATGTAAGACTCCAATGCACCAATAAAAGCACGTTAAAATAAAAAAAAATAAAACCTCCTTTCTCTAAGTTGTGGTTGTCAAATATTTTGGGTCATAACAATGAGAATGCTCACTGAAACAGATAGTGAACCCGGGGGGGGGGCTCTACCTCTGAACTACACCCCCAGCTCTTTTTATTTTATTTTATTTTTTAAAACAGGGTCTCACTGAGTTGCCCAGACTGACCTGGAACTTGTGATTCCCCTGCCTCAGCCTCCCAAGTACAGGGGCTACAGGCCTGTGCCACTGAACCAGGCTTCCCTTTTAGTTTGACTTAGCTCTCCCCAAAGAATATTTCTGACACTTAGGTGAAAACATAATATGCAGATGAATGTGACAGGCGGGTCGATGCCCTAGAGAGAGCAGGAGGAAATGAGTTCTGCGGAAGGCCTGAAGAATCTAATTTGGTATTTAGGGCCTTTGGCTTGGGCTGTGGCAAGAGAGAGGCATTCTGTTCTGTTGTGTCAGTTTGCAGGCTCCAGGGGACGGCTGGCTGCGAGGCAAGGACCTGACTGACTCGGAACCAGCGGGCGAGAGCCAACACACAGCGCTCACACGGCGAAGTTAATGGCAGAGCCGGGCTGGCTGGAGATTCCCAGGGGAAACCTACAAGCCTGTCAGCGTTTGTCAGCATCACTGTGACAGCCGGACACTCAGGCAGGCACTGTGGAAAAGGAGAGAAGCAGATAACAAGGCACCTTGAGAAGCCCTATGCTCTGCACACCTGGGGAATATCAGGAGGGAAAGGTGGATGCTGTGGCTCCTCTTCCCGGCATTTGCTCACAAGACTAATGAGTTTTGATACCCCTGATGAGAGGTGTACGCCCAAACCGGTTCCTGCCTGAATCAGAGAAGAGCTTTAGAAAATGGGACTTTTGTGTGCATGTATACTTCTATTACCCTGAAACCCATCAAGATGTATGATTACAATGCAGCATTAAAAAAAATAAAAAAAAAAGAAAATGGGACTTTCACCAGAGCCTATACTGTCATAGGAGGGAAGTATAAACAGAGCAGCTGCAATGACAAAACAATACCTGACGTCCACTCCGCAATGGCACGTGCCAAGCTTTGTTGTGCTGCAGATGAACTCATTTAATCTCCACCACGGTCCCATGTGGTAGATATTATTAGTATCCCATTCTAGAGTTCAGGGAAATAAGGGTGTGGCACACAGCTAAGCTGAAAGTGTCATCATTGACTTCAAGACAATTAAGCCAGGGGTGAAGCCAAGGTGTGCATAATTACTTACACCGAGATGCAGGTACTTTTAGAGAAAGACCATAAAGTACTGAGGCTGACTACTGAAATTGGAATCATGGTTCCACCATGTATTAGTTAGACAACCTTGAGCAAAATAATCTAATCTCTTCAGGATTCAGTTTCCTTATCTGTAAAATGTAGATAATAATATCTTCTTTGCATGATTGTTCAGAAGGGTAAATAGGTAATGTACTTAGGATTGTGATAAGTGACAGGTTCTCAACAAATGAGTTATTAAAACATCTTATGGGAGATGCCTAGGCACAGAGTCTTGCTATCCAAGGCCAGATTTCTCTGTCTCAGTTTTCTAATTGATAAAACAGGGCCACTATCTAGGTGTGGTGGCCCAGGCCTGTAATCCAAGTACTTGGGAGGTTGAGACAGGAGAATCACAGATTTGAGGACAGTCTCAGCAACTTAGTGAGACCCTGTTTCAAAATAAAAGAATAAAAAAGAGCTGGAGGTGTGTCTCAGAGGTAGGATGCCCTGGGGTTTCATCCCCAGAACCAAAATTAAATAAGTAAATAAAATAAAATGGGTCCACTGAAGCTTGCAATATAGGTTAAGTGAAAGAATAATAGTAGACCATTTGTTTCAAAGTACTTCACAATATAGACCAGGTGGTGTTGAAATAGTAGATAATCTCCATGATATCATCCCATCATTGTTACAATGACAATAACAAGTGTGTGGTTGTGAGGTTGCAGCCCTGAAGATTGGATGAGTCACAAGAAACACAACTAGCACAGTCCCAGGCACACAGCCTTCACTGAATTAATATCACTTCTCAGTGTTTACTTGAGACTCCTGAAGAATTGCAGCCTACCATGCATACCCTAATGATTTTTTTTCAAATATATGTATATATATTTCAATCACACACACACACAATATCTATCTATATCTATATTATATGTATATACATATGTGTATATACATATATGTATATGTATATATGTATATGTATATATGTATATATGTATATATGTATATATGTATATATATGTATACATATATATATGTATGGATATATACATATACATATGTATATACATATATTTACTGAGAAACTGCCGCCTTGTTGAAGATCTTCTTGCAACTAGAAATGAATAAGGCAATATTTTATTAAACTTTAGTTGTCCGGTCAATTTTCTCAGGGGAAAAAAGAGGCAGTCTTTGGAGCACATTAGTACGCAGAGTTGTGGAGGCTGCTTACCCTCTGACTTCATCGAGGAATGAACATGACAAGTAGCAGCTGAAGAGGAAGATAGGTGGAGAATCTGTGCTTTTTGGTAAATAATTCATGGCTCATTCCCCTGCACTGCAACTAATTAAAGGTGGTTGGAAGGAGGTTGCTTTAGATTGCTAAAAAAAATACACAAACACCCCTTTTCAGCTGACTTATTCTGCCACAAGCGAGGTCATCTTGATATTCAAGTGAAGAAAGACGTCTACTGTTGTCTGCTTGCTGCTTGCTGGGTTGATAATCCCCAGACGCAGCTTTTAGAAAAATCAATGATCACACATAATGGTCTTTGGTGTTCCAACCTGCTCTTCAGACCAGCTAATAGGCTGAGTGCCTGTGATATGGATAAAGTTAGAAACAGCTCATTACTGGAAGAGATCATGTTGAGAAGTCTTGGTCACTGGCTTTTTATGACAGCAGCTCAAGGGATTCTCTTCCTGGGCTTGCTGAAATGCTACAAAATATATCATTCTATCAGTCTCCGTCAAGGACTAATTAAACCTAGAAAAAGCAGAATACCTGTGAAAGAAATGATATTTTCTGACATAAAACCAGGACCTCAGTTCTTCTACATGAGGTGGGATCGCCAACTTTCAAAACACCGTGGTTGAGTGAGACATGTGCACTGTGGAAGGACATATGAAGGGGTTGTTCTCTGTTTGTAGGTTCATGCATAATCTTTCTTTTTTTCTCTGGTGTGGTACTGGGGAACCCCAGAGTGTTCAACCTCCAAGCTACACCCCTAGTCCTTTTAATTTTTTATATTGAAACAGGGTCTCACTAAGTTACTGAGGGTTTTGTCAAGTTGCTGAGGCTGGCCTGGAACCTGCAATCCTCCTGTCCCAGCCTCCCAAGTACTGGGATTATACGTGTGCGCCGCAATATCCAGCTTCACATATAATCTTAAGTACCATAAAACTTCAATAGCATTCTTCTGTTCCACTTCCCATATCTACATATACATTTTAAAGAAAAAAAAAACTGAAGCCAGATGTGTGTGTTACTGGCTCAAATTCACAAGTTAGTGAGTATTGGACCTGAGATGTGTGTGAGTGGATGGGATCCTTGGAATCAAAGCCCCATTGTACTTTCCACTACAGCAAGTGTGCTAAATCCTGAGGGGCCACTTAAGTCATAGGTCCTTTTCAGACACATGTTCAAACACAGGTTTAAAGTGTTTAAATCACCTAAAAGTCCACAACTTACTGGAAAAGGGTTTCTGGTGTGGTCTGGAAATTGGTATTTTCCAGGATTGCATTCACTATCCTCGTTGGGAGAGAGTTTTCCTGTACTGTATTCTTGAGACTACCCCCAACATGCCATGAGTCCTTCCAAGACCTTATGAGTCATGTCAGACTCAGATATTTCACTATTTATGAGAACTCAGGAGACACTTTCTAAGCTGGTGAGATGCAACGTTAATGTCACATACACTTCTAGCTGGTACTGGAAAAATAAACAAGAGTGTGCCCAGGAGACTGCCAAGAATGGCAACATGCCTGGGAGGGTGACAGTATGCAAGGACTGATGTGAAGAAAGTAGGGAAATCTTCATCCTGAAGAAGACTTTTCAGAAACTCTGAGCTAAGTAAATAATAGTGATCTTCTCAACCACAGAGTAACCTCATCCTTCATGTCTCGCCATTTTTAGGGACCAATGGAGCAAGAAGGTTTCAGAGAGATAAATTTGAGCTCATTGCAAGGAAAAATGTTCTAATAGTCAGGGTCAGCTGTGAATGTCTCCAGAGTGAGCAGAGAGGTAACAGGGAAGAAACCACTGAACCCAGAGAGAGGAATCAACACTAATGAGGATGCAGCCATGGCTGGTCATTTATCCTCTCTTGGCCAGGGTTTTCTTCTTGTGCAGAAAGGTGGGGTTGCAAAAGCTTTGCAGGGTTACTTCCTGATCTCAAATTTTAATTTTAATTATCATAATTGGAGTGTTTGCATAAATGGTAGACTCCTACATGTCAGCGGTATTATAAAGGATGTAACCATCAAATGTAGAAGGAATGAAATTTACATTGATTTTTTTCTAACTCTAGGATTCCACTGATTTAACTCAAACTAGATTTTTAACCCTACTTTAGTGGTATATTAAATTAACTAAAAATAGAGATAAATGTTTAATGAGAGAGAGAGAGAGAGAAGAGCAAGAGGAGAGAAACAGGAGAAATGTTGCTCTTTTTGTATAGAGTTTTAGATGTAATTATTATTATTTTTTTCCGGTACTGGGAATTGAACCCAGGGGCATTCTACCTCCAAGCTTCACCCCCAGTCCTATGTTTTTATTCTTTATTTTGAAACAGGGTCTCACTAAATTGCAGAGGGCCTCACTAAGTAGCTGAGGCTGGCCACGAACCTGGATCCTCTGGTCTCAGCCTCCCAAGTACTGGGATTACAAGCGTGTGCCCGGCTGAGATGTAATTATTTTAATGTGTTATAAAATTCTAATTCTTGACCCAGAGTCAAGTAAGATAACTTGTATGTCACATGGCATATGATCTGATAACTACATACATGAAGAACAATTACAGTTATACTGAAGTGTTCCAGTGAGACATTCTGAAAACTCTGCTGTTAGTAGATACTACAGTATACACCAACAAAATCCCAGCATGGGACACTAGATTTCACCATCAGAAATTTGAAAGGGAGGGAAGGGGGAGGGAATAGGGTGGGATTGGAGGAAGGGCTAAATGTGCAATGTGTGCAAGTATGATGTTCATACCCTGACATATATCAAAATGTATAATTACAATGCACCATTAAATGAACATAAAAAATGCAAAATCAGTCATAGACAATATTTTTAAGGAGTGGTAATGGCTACATCCCAATAAAACTTTATTTACAAAGACAAAAACAAAAAAAAGAAATTATGTAATTACTGCATCTGGGACGTTCACATAGATGCCACCTCTGCTGTTCTTTGTCACTTGCACTGATTCTGTAAATTCTCTGCGTGTTTGCATCACGGATTCTGACAAATCTAGAGTGGATATGTCTGATTGTGAGAAATGGAAACATTCTTGTTTCTATCTACCAAGGATCAAAGAAGTGTCTGCAATTTTCAGTTTTCAAAATGGAGGAAATATATTACCTCCCAAAAGGGAGGCTTTGTCAAAAAGAGGAAGGGGATGCAGACGTTAAGCAGCCACATATGCGATGAGTATGCATCAGAGCCACAGAGGCCAAAGAAAGAGAATGTGTTAAGTAACAAGAAATGGTCGGTGGGGTCAAACCCTGCAGCGAGGCCAAGCAGAATGAGAATTGAGACGATGCTTTTGGAACTGTGCAAACAAAAAAGGACTGAAATCATCTCCGAGGTCCATTTCAGCACTGTGTTTGGGATCAGAAGCTCCATGTTGCGGGTTGAGCAGCAAATACAAGCAGAGGAAGTGTCATAAATAGTGACTACACCTCCTTCCTGACTATTGATTAAATTCTTGAGTGGGCAGATATGATATTTCATTTTTTATCAACTCACAACAATTGGCTCGATGTTCTGGCTCTCTTATGGAAAAAAATCGTTGATAGAATGGACCTCAAGTGCTTTAAATATGAGTTATGGCTGCCAACTTATTGTACACTAATCAACTGCATTTTGTGTGTCTTTATTTGATTCTGGTTATATTTTAAACTTTATAGCTTCAGCCATCTTAGTAATGGCTCATTTTCTCTGTAATAATGCAAAACAAGGGAAGAGGGTTATATGTCTTCTAAGGATAGTAGAAACTGCCAGGGCCATAGAACTTGCTACTGAGGTCGCTTCACACTCTTCTTTAGTTTTTATTTTAGTTTTAGTTGATAAATAAAAATAATGTATTTATGGCGCACAATATGCTATTTTATATATTTATTCATATATATTTTATATATTTATTCATTATATACATATACATTATATATGTATATAATTATCTAGATATATCTTATAGAATACATATCATCTCATATAATATATTTCTGTGTTGAGAGGACTTAAAATTTACTCTCTTATTAATTGTTGAGTATGCAGTATATTGTTATTAAGTATAGTCACCATAAATCACCATAAATTACCATAAATCTGTTGAAGTTTTTCCTCCTAACTGAAATTTTGTGTCCTTTGACCAACATTCCCCTAAATCGACTACTCCCCAGTCTCTGTCTGGCACAGAGGATACTACTTTCTGTTTCCATGAGTCTGACTCTTAGATTTTACATTTATGTGAGCTCGTGCAGTATTTGTATTTTTGCAGGTGGCTCCTTTCACTTAGCATAATGTTTTCTAGGTTCACCTATGTGTCACAAATAGGTACCACTTTCCACCTTCTCTATCAATCACTGACACACTCCATGTACTCCTCAGCATTAGGACACAGTTTCAGACTATATCTGTTCTCTCTGGTTTTGTTGAATTCTCAAGGTGATCACTTACTTACTCTCTTTCTACTTCTTACCAGTGCTAATAATCAATGTCCACAAGCTAATGGAATTCTAGTCCTTTTCCCCAGGAGAAAATCCAGCAAATTCCTGAAAACGCATGCAATTGGGCAATATTTATTCTGCTATTCATTCACTCATTTATTAATTCAACAAATGCTTTTAAAGCAATTATCATTTATCAAACACTCTTCTTATTCCAGCTGCTATTCAATTTTATACTTTTCTTAATCTGTCATATGTAATAAGTGCTCAATAAGTTGGTTGCTGAAGAAATAAATCAGTAAATAAATATACAAATGGATAAAAATCGAGACATATGCAATGCAAAATTGTTCATAAGCAGACACCTTGGGAAAATAGCACAATACTGTGGATTTCATAACATAAGTAATTATATGAAATAAATATGGCTCAACAAATGACCACCAAAAATGTATTTATCAGAAAGATTAATGCATTGCTGATATATAGAAAGAATCTTGCATGCTTCATATTGATGCTATCAGAGGGGATAAAATTCAGTCTTCAGGCAGTCACAGAAATTCTCACAAAATTTTAGATGTCAGAAAGTGAAATGTGTGATGTCAAGCAAAAAGGGACTCCTCTGTCAGAGTATTCCCAGGAGGGTTGGGTATCTGCTGCTAGCAATAATAATGAACTCAGCAGGGTCTCAAAGGTCAAAGTTTCAGGAAGGGAAACATCACTTGGTAAATAAGTGTATATAATGACAAAATTAATACTGGCAAGTTATCATAATACTAGGGATTTATTCCATGAGAAAAAAGAACCAAAAAAGCAGAGTGATACAACAAAACCTGTGAAACAGGAAACATCAGACAGTAGAGTATAGTTGTGCATATCAACATTTTTGTATCTGGAGCATAGAGTGAGTTCTTAGGTAACTGTTGGCATTCGAATTTGCATCTCAAGCCACGATAGAAAATTCTGCAGCAAAGCAAGAAATCAGAATTGAAAGGTTCAGATAAATGAGATATGAAAATACTCACATTGTGGTGATTACTGTCAACATTATACACAGAACATGAAAAGCTGGTATGTGAAAGGAAATATTACAAATTTGAAGTTTGTAGATTGTTTCAACTTATCTGTTCCTTTTGTGATTAGGAGATGATTTGAAGCAAGGATTGTCCATACTGAAGCACTCACAGAAAACCCAGTGGAAGCTGAGTAACTGAAAAGTGAAAATTATCATTTTGAGTCCATAATCAGTTTTCGTATATTTCCAAAGCAGTACAGATGAATGAACTCGAGTCTGTATTTTGGAGACTAACAGATCTGGGTCCTGGATTCATCCCTTACCAATAGTTTGCTCATCATATCCTTAAGATTTAATCTCCTTCTTTGTGAATATGGATGATTGAAGGAATTGCTTCACAGGCTTGTTGGATGATCAAGTGAGAGCATGCCTGTAAGACATGTACCTCACGCCTTGACACACTGTTATTGTTTACACTGCCCAATGATGGCCAGGCTTGTGTTAGTTAGCTTTCAATTAGCATAACACTATATCTGAGATAAAGAAATTTAGAAGAAGGCAGCTTTATTTAGGCTCATAGTTTCAGAGGTTCCAGTTACGACTTCTTGGCTCTGTAGCTTTGGGCCTGTGGCAAGGCAGCACATCATGGCGGGAGCTTGTGGTGGCGCTTCCTGTTCACATCATGGCAGCCTGGAAGCAAAGAGAGAAGAGGAGGAGAGTCCGGCATCCTAATAGCCTCTTCAAGAACACGCCCTCAAGGACCTTTCTTCCACCAGGCCCCACCTCCCGAAAGCTCCACCACCGCCCAACAGTGCCACAGGCTGAGGACTACTCCTTCAACATGTGGGTCCTCAAGGGGCATTCAAGATCCAAACTATACCAATGCTGTAGCAAAGTGATGCTGTCCACCATGACTATTACTCTTTACATGTTACTGAATGTAGATATTTACCAGTTATGTTGTCCTGTTCTTTTGGAGGTTGCATAACCATTCTTTGCCTCAGTTTATTCCACTATAAAATGAGAACAGTAATAATCAGAATTAATGTGAAATTCAAACACTTTCTAGTAAAAGACGTGAGGCTAATTTGGTATCTACATGGGGAGAAAAATGAAACTTGACCTATAATTCAAACCTTATACATACAGGAAACACTCTGTAAGAATTTTCTACTTACTGTGAAATAGAAAAAAATTAATTTGTTCCCTCACATTCCTTACCCTCTCTAAATATCTCTTAAATTCTTTTACTTCTAACTTCCTTTAATCTACCATCTTCTCTCTTAGAAAATTAGAGTAACCTAATAACTGGCCTTCCTATACATTTTTTATTCAAATTATTGTGAAGAAGTTTGTTACTGCAAGAAAATACTTATTAGTTCTCTTTAGTTTTTTTCTTTCTTTTTAATATATTAAATTAAATATATATATATAATTTGTTTGTGGTGCTGGTGATAGAGCCCACTTGCCTGGCATGATTGTGCATGCTAGGCAAGTGCTATGCCATTTAGAGGTACAATCCCAGCTCTTAATTTATTTTTAATATGAAATTAAATATTAGATTATAAAATAGCCCATACACACACAAAATATGTGAATGCACACTATACCATATTATTATAAGTGGAGTGGCCATAGAACCAGCCCTCATGAGAAGAAACCAAGCATTTCCAGCATTCCATAGTTAACATCACCCCTCAGCACCTTCCCCATCACAACTCCTTGCTATCCTGCTAACTATAACCACTTCTTTGACTCTAAGATAATTAGTCTATTGCTCTTTTTGTTGTTTTAGCATCTTTGCCTATGATTGAACCCAGGGGCGTTCTACCTCAGTGCTACACCCCCAGCCCTATTTTTTTATACTTTATTTTGAAACCGGGTCTCACGAAGTTGCGGAGGGCCTCACTAAGTAGAGAGAGAGAGAGAGAGACACAGAGAGAGAGACAGGGAGAAAGAGAGAGAAAGAGAGAGAGAGAGCTGAGGCTGGCCGCAAACCCGGATCCTCTGGTCTCCGCCTCTCAAAGTACTGGGATTACAAGCGTGTGCCACCACGCTCGGCTCTTAAAATTTATATTAAATATATTGGTCAGTAGGAATCATTTCATGTTTGGATTTTCAATTGGCATTATTTTTTTTGTGAAATCCATAGCATCTAGCTAAATTTATTCTCATCAAACAATATTAAGTCTTGGAGATGACTTGAGATTTTCTTTATGTCTCCAGTGAAAGATTGATTAAAAAATGTTCCAGAGGGGACAATGAAAAATGGCAGACAGATAAGAACTCCAAACAATCATCTATCAATCAATACTACTACTACTACTACTACTGCTACTACTATTACTACCACCACACACACACACACACACACACACACACTATATTTACAAGAACTAAGGAAATCAGGAGAGAAAACACAGTACCTGATTTTAGCATAATAATAAGAAAAGACACATCAAAGAAGGCAGGCAGGAAGGAGTTGTCCATGTCACCTTCCCCAAACTCCACGCAGAAAAGCATGGAAAGAAACAGCTCATGTTGGTGGGAGGAGAAGGAATTAGGTACAAGTCTTAGACTTGGAGCCTGGCCCCAGTCCTGCCATGTTGAAACCCAGTACTGGGGCAAGCCCCACAGTCCCTCTTCCCTAGACCAGGGCTCACAGACAAAACCTCTGGTCTTGTATTAGCTTGGCAGCCAAGGGATTCTCTCCACTATCCTCCCACAATATTTGGCAGCACAGCACCAATAAAGACTTTATCAGATGAGAAGTAGGACAAGGAAGAGCAGGACTTTGCCTTGAAAATCAGTGCTAGACCTATGGTGGTTAAATCGCACATGAGGCAGAGCCCAATGCCCATTGTCTGCAGATGAGTGCCATAAATGGAGATTCTGGACCCACTCATTTCCCAAGCAGAGATCATGGTATGGTAAAATGGATTTGTATTTTGATCAATGTTAACTCCAGCTTGCTGCCACAGTGTTGGGTCATAAATACATCATAGCAGCAGGAAGACCACAGGACTGTGAGCTTTGGTCCTGCACTAGATTGGACAGGCCATGGATCTGTGTGTGACCCAGCATTACAGTGTTGGTGACCACAGTACTGCCCACTTCATCCCCCTTCCAATCCCAGGAACCACAACATGGAGAGTCATTGTCTACTTGGGGAAGAGAAGGGAAGTAGGTGGAAGTCATTACTTAGGAGCCTAAGGCAGAATCTCTATGGTGAGATCCAGTGCTGGGTAGAATTCCACAGTGCATAGACATAGGCCAATAAACAGGATTGTGGGGACAGACTATCCTTTTTAGGTACTCCTCCAGTCCATCCTGAACAACACACCAAGAGCAGTTTTGTGAGAAATTTAGGCTTGGAGTATCCTCTAGTGCTGAAACAATGACAATACACAAATCTCAAATTTGTGGCAAATTTAGATTTAGGTCATCATCTAGTGTAAAAATATTGGCAGTGATCACAGGCTCAGAGAAAATAATAAACAGCCTGTTTAGAATTTCTAGAAAGACAGATTATGGTGACTGGAATGAATACCTAATCTTTCAATGTATAGGGATTGTTACACAGCAGAAAGCAGCAAGACTTTTTAGGCAACCAAAACTCACATAATGGGCAAAAGAAGGTGCCAGAAAATGACTATAAAGATTGTGATATATGAAAACTCTTGGACAGAGAATACAAAATAGCTGTTTTATGGAAAATCAATTAACTTAAAGAACATACAGAGAAACAATTTAGTATTTTATCAGAGATACTTAATAGAGATTGAAGAAATGAAAAAACTCAAACAGAAATCCTGGAGCTAAAAATCACACTAAAGAAAATGAAAAATGCGATGGAAACTATCAATAGCAGAATCAACCAAGTGGAAGAAATAGTGAGAAGACAGGTTATTTGAAAATACACAGATGAGAAAAAAAGAAAGAAGGAAAAAATTAGGAGAAATAAAGACAGCTTAAGATAATTATGGGGCAGCATAAAACAGTAAATATTCAAGTTATTGGTGTTCAAGGGAGATTTGAGAATGCCAAAGGGGTAGAAAACTTATTCAAAGATATAATAACAGAAAAGCTCCCAAACCTAAGAAAGATACAAATATACAGGTACAGAGAGTTCAAAGGTCACCAGTCAGATTCAACTCTACCAAGTCTATCCTCAGACATCTTATAATCAAGATCTTGAAGGTTAAAGATAAACAGGATTCTCAAAGCAGTCAGAGAAAAGAAACAATACATATGAGTGTCCCAATTCACCCTATAACAAGGTTGTTAGCAGAAACCTTAAAGGTTCAGAAAGAAAGGCATGAAAATTTCACGGTCCTGAAGGGGAAAAATGGAAAAAAAAAAGAGAAAAAAAAACCTTCCATTTAAGAATACTGTGTCCAGCAAAGCTATCCTTTAGAAATGAAGGTGAGATAAATAAAATTCCAGACAAACAAAAGCTGAGAGAGTATATCTCCCACAGACTGACCTATTCTATAATAAATGCTAAAAATCGCTCTTCAAACTGAAAGTAATAACTTACTTATTACTTAATAAGTGAGATGAAAATATAAGAAGGTATAAATGTCACTGGTAAAAGTGAATAAATGGAAAAACTCAGAATGTTCTAGTATTGTAAACTTGATGCATAAACCATTCATATCTTTGAAGATTAAAAAACAAGTGATTAAAATTAAACTATATGAATATGTTGATAGGTAATATAAAATATGTGTAATGGTACATCAAAAACTCAAAATGTACGAAGGAATGTAATATAAGCATAGATAATTTTTATTGGTATTTTTCTTTTTATATTTCATTTCTTATTGTTATGATAAATATTAAGTTGGTATCATTTCAAAATAGCTTGTTAGAACCAAATGTTTGTCATAAGCTTCCTGCTTGTCACACGGCAAAAAACTATAATAAAACGCTAGAAATAATAAATAAGTAATCAAAATACAGTACTTTAAAAATAACTGCAAAGGAAGACCACAAGAGAGGAAAAAAGAAAGGAACTACAAAAAATAGAGGACTAGAAAACAAATAAAAAGGAAGTACGAAGACCTTTCTTATTGATAATTATCTTAAATGTAAGTGGATTAAACTTCTCAATTAAAAGACAGAGAGACTGAATGGATGAAAACAAATAAACAAGCAAACAAACAAAAAACACAAGACCAAACTATACACTGGTTAAAAGAAACTCATTTCTCTTCCAAGGAAATATATGGACTGAAAGTAAAGAGATAGGAAAAGAATTCTATGTACATGCAAATCAAAAGAAAGCAAAAGTAGACATATCAGGTAAAATGACTTTAAGTTAAAACACTAAAAAGAGGCAAGAAATGACATTATATTATGAAAAAGGGGGTCAATTAAACACTTAAAAATGCTACTCCAAGGAGATTGACAATGCAAATGATTACCTGCCATATAATTTCCACACATGAATTTCTAAAATAGGTAAAACTAGTGCATAGTGCTGGAAAGAGGGCAGTTGGTTGCCTTAAGCCAGGATGTGGTGAGTTCACTATAAAGATTGTAAGGAAAATTTGGGGGCAGAAGAAGTGTTCTATATAGTGTGAGTGACTATATTGTCACAGCATTTACAATGGTTACATTTTAGTTTCTGTAAATTGTTTTTCAAAATTGTAAACATTTTCAGTCGTTTCATCAGGATGACTGATATATTTTACCTCTTTACAAGTACCACATGTGTCTGCCATCCAGTCATTATTGACCTCCTACAATCCCTTCTGGGCACCTTAAGTAGAGTGGTATTTTTGAAATGCAAATTGAATCTTGTCCTTCCATACTTACAACACTTCAAAGGCTTCCCTTTGCATTTGGGATTAACTTTTAAATCCCTTACCTGGTCCATAGGCCCTGTGTGTTCAGGCCCAGAACCACTTCTTTAGCTTCACATTGGTGGCTGTTCACATTAAGACATTTTCTTTTTTTTTAAATATATTCATTTATTGGTGCATACGACATTTTCTACTTTCTGTTTTTTGGATATGCCTTATGTTCAACAAGAGAGCCTTCTGCTCATCAACCTGGAATTCTCTTGCTCACCCTCATCTTCCCTTTGGCTGGTCGCCTCTTCCTATTTTTAGGAATGTCCAATCAACTACACTTCTAGAAAGTCTTGCATGACCCATTGGATTAGGTTGATTACCCCTATTTTACACATTCATATAGTCATAGAATGAATGTACAAATCCCGTTAAGTTAATGGATTGACATTAAAGGAGAAACATCACACTCTATTGGTTTTGAACTACTGGACTAGGGAGTTCCCCAAAAGTCCTTTTAGTTTTAAAATTCATAAATTGAATTACTTTTACTGGAGCAAGAACTGTTGGACTTTGGTGTGATGGCAAGATGCAAATTATTTTGGAATTTGGTATGATTTCCTAATTTATCTACTGTGATTGTGAGTATGATATGCAATACTTATTTGCTTCATCTTGTCATCACTGTTATATTTCAGAGTCTTCTGTGCCTGCAAAGTGTTCATGCTACCAATCCTGGCTCTGACATAAATAAGTGTTAAAAATCTTCCACTGCCTGGGGCATTCTCTTGAAGTCTTCAAGTAGTCATAGGTTGGGGATTGCTAATATACATACCCCACAAATTTGCTGTCTTGAAATATTGAGGAAGTTAATTCACTAATTACATTTTCTCCTCTCCCTATGTGCAAAATGAGGGAATGCTACCTATATTATTAGCAACATATTACCCATATGATTATCTATGTTATTGTAAACACAATGCTACTGCTATTAGGATAAATGTGAACTACCTGATACCCAGCAGGCATTCAATAAACAGTAATCATGAAAGAATCCAGCAGAGAGAAAAAAAGACACAATTTTGTTTCCGTTTGTGAAAGCCTAAACTGCCAGTTTGGAGAATCAATACAAGTCATTTCCTTAAGTCTTGAGGCATAATTGAATTAAAACACCTCTGTCTCCATCTGCAATTCTATTAATAGATGTCAGGCACTTTAATCAATGTGGTTCAGGCTGGCCTGCGTGACCAGGCGCATGCCTATTTAAAGCAAAGACACCTACATTTGTAAGAGTCAGGGGTTGTCACAGCTGGCGAGCAGCAGAATCGGACTAGACAGAACTAAATGGATACTACCTTGGGGCTAGAACTCGGACAACTTAATACTACATAAATTCTCTTTTAAAAGGTTTAAAAGAATTCCATTTGTATTTCTATTTCCTATTTCCCAAATAGACTTACTGTCATTCCAAGTTTATCACAAAATCCTATCTCGAATCATTCCCATTCCAAGATGAAAAGTCCAGAATTATTTACATTTTCCTTCTGGAAGCCCTCAAATTATGAAATTATATTATAAAACATTAAGTTTTGGAAAAGATCATTACATTTAATGACACTCTTTTTTATTTATACCATTAACAAATATTCTTTTGGTTAATAAAACTTATATTAGCTCATCTATGAATGATATCCTTTTACAATCAGCTGTTGACCTGCAAACTGCAGTTAATAAGTTGAGAAGATAAAGCTTTTTCCCTCAAACAAAATAGAACAAAAAATATCCATTCACTTCACTTTACATTGGAAAATGTGTTAAGGACTGCAGTAAGAATGTCAATTTGAGACAAAGTGTGGGGGAGAGGGTGGGAGGAAGGGAGAAGGCAGGGCAGAAAAGAGAAGGAAGGGAAAGAGAGAGGGCGACAGAAGCAAGAGAATGTACATTTATTCCATGAGTGAAATGACAAAATCCATCTGGACACATACATGTGTGTGTATATATGTATATTTTTTTCAAAAAATATACTTCTTTTGTTATAAAGTACATACCTTGGTCCTCCACAATATTATACTGAAGCTTGTGTTGATAACATAAAAGACTCCGTAAGCCTTAAACAGTGGCTCTGGCTGAAATTCTGAAGGCAGAAAATACAAACACATGGGCTGATTTCAGTGTTTTCCAAAGAACAATATGACTGGCTCCCAATCCCAAGATCTTAGCCTCTATACCATTCTGCCTTTCTTCCTTCAAAGCTCAAATCTAAGCATGGGACCTAAGATTACACTGAAACAAAGGACACAGATGGAAACCCTGAGGGGGCCACAGCAAAATGAGGCTTGCACTCCAGCTCTAAATAAGAAGGGGGAGATGGGTAAGCAGCAGTTCTTGTTCTAGCCATTCCTATGACTAAGCACAGGCAAGACAGAGTGTTCAATGATCTCCAGTCACTGTGCTCCATACTTGTCGTTGATGACCCTGTTAAACTTCTCAATGGCCACAAGAGGTAAGTGTTATGACTGTCCCATTTCATTACTGAGGACACTAAGGCACAGAGAAAATAACCAACTTGCTCAATTCCTCAAGCTAGCAAGAAATGAATCCTGAATTCTAACCTGCGTGGCCTTACTTCAAGACCTGTGCACTTAAATTTTACGCTACATTGCTTTTAGAAATGGGAGAAGAGGTGGTGTGCCCTCTAATGCTAGCACTTGGGAGGCTAAGATAGGAGGATTGCAGGTTCGAGGCCAGTGCATGGTAATTTAGCAAGGCCCTGTTTCAAAGTAAAATAAAATAATAAAATAAAATAAAAAAGGTCTGAGGGTGTAGCTCAGAGATAGAACAACCTTGGGTTCAATCCCCAGTGTCATCAGAAACAACAAACAAACAAAAAGCATGAGAGAAGAGGGATGGCTTTTGTAAGAACCACCCTAACTATTCAGCATCCTGACTGCCTACCAACCAGTCATATAACCCTCAATACCAGCTGTAACAGAGAAGGAAGGTTCCACTTCATGTAGAGTAGTAAGGACATCAGCCTCACATTTCACCCTTTTCTCAGTGAATTTCTAGCTGAAGGCCTACAGGCCAAGGTAGAGTTAGGTGATTTCTCAGGTCGTTTGGCCATTTTCATAGTAAAGAAATAATTATCGCCAGGTGTGGTGGTACACGTCTGTAATCCCAGTACATGGGATGCTGAGACAGGAGGATCGCAGGTTTGTGGCCAGTCTCAGAAACTTAGCAAGACTCTCAGCAACTTAGCGAGTCCTTGCTTCATAAGAAAAAATCAAATAGGGCTGGTGGTATAGTTCAGAGGTAGAATGACCCTGTGTTCAACCCCTTGTAACACACACACACACACACACACACACACACACACACACACA